>JBBPDC010000028.1:757424-773820 GCA_037974485.1 Hemigrammopetersius urotaenia
GGAAATCTATACTTTAATTTTTATGAAGTAGAAAATTATATGAAAAAGATATTTTATGATATTTACAATATTTAATTACACTTGAACAATGTTTATCTTACTACTTAACAGTTGGGAAAAAAAGTGTTAAATGAGTATACTAATTTCACCTACAGTAATTCTTTGAAAACATATCATTAAAACCTAAATCAATGTATTTACAAAGTTTTAACATTTTTTAAATTGAAGTGAGACTTTTAATCAAAACTTCCAAAATGCATTTTTCGGCTTAAAATATTAGCAATTTGTTCCACAGTAGTAATGAATTAAAATACTAATGATAAGTATAATAAGATATTCGTTGCAAAACAAATTTGATTTGAAAGGACAATTTGAAAGCAGCACGTGGGCAACAAAAGACAGCAGAACCCGATAATCTGTTGTGTCTCATTTACTAGGCGCTTTTACCCAAAGCAACAAGTAGGAAAGCATTGAACACGCACTGAATTCGGCGCAACGTGACGAGATACACAGAACAGGTTCAGTTGTCTTTCGATGTTAAATCATATGGAAACGTGTGATTCGTGTCACCGCAACATTCTGTGACACATACTCACACTGTGTGTTTGAAAAAAGGATGTAATCGTCCTCTGCTTTTTATTGGGGTGCATTTTACCCCAGACAGCCAAGTGGGTGAACGAACGAAAATTCACAAGAGCAACAATATTTGAAGCTCATGGCAGACGCCCAAGAGATTCGCGCTGTGATTGGCTGAACGTTAGTTCATTCAAATCTAATTTACAAATCAGAGAACATGGGCGGGAATATTGGCTCTCGGTCAAAAAATGTGCGGGGGACAGAATCACCTGTTTCTAAAAGTGAGGGGGAAGTTGCTACGCCCCTGCTGATCATCATATCTATGCCACAGTGTGGCCTGTCTGACTTCACACTGAAAATATTGAAACAGTTACTTGATTGGTGCCTGTGGTTTAATAAAAAACGCATGCCTATTGCAAATCTATATTGCAAATAAATTTGAAATGTTGATGTGACTGAAAAAAACTGAAAGCAGATCTGAAATCAGCATGAGAAACTGCTTTAGAAAAGTGTGTTTCTGATGATTAAAATTTTTTTGTTGTTGAACTGTGTAATGCTTTGTTTAATAAATTCACATTTTTATCTTGTTACTTCTGGATATATTAAACCCGATTCATCATTGGTAACTCCATTACCAATTTAGTAAGTTATTTTAGTTTTATGTTTGAGGTGATCATCCTGTTGAATCGTTCATCTTCTCCCCTTTCATTCCTGATGAGATTAAATTCTCCTAGTATCAACAGATTCATGAATCCATTCATTTTTTGATACAAATTGCAGAGAATCATGTGTATATCGTGATGCTCCCTGCTCCATATGCTCCGCTCAGTATGGGTGTGGTGTCTCATACATCTCTGTTTCTCCAGCAGAGATGTATTATTCCCAAAGAGCCGTGTTTGTCTGACAAGAGTACGTGATTCCAGCTGAGTGCTTGTGTGTAAATTTAAGGTGCAGATCTCTGTGTTTCTTTTTAAGAGTGTTGCATGGGCTTGTAGGACCTGTGATGAATTCAGTGCAGTTAATTGCTTATTGTTGTCACTGTAACTGTTCCACTGCTTTCACATCACCCTGCAGCTTTGCAAGTTCCTGCCGGTTTCTCCTTTACCTTCCTTACCTTTACCCTGAGGCTGAATGGTGACATCTCGCACCTGTTCAGGAACAATAACTTGTGGTTCCATGGACTTTACGCTTGCTGCTAAAGGCCAAAAAATAAAGTTGCAGTTATCTGGGAAGTGTTACCTTTATAACATGTAATATGACAAAAGCAAAATAGGTACAAGTGTCAATTTACATTCAGGAAGAAGACGTTTGACATGACAATATTCAAAAAATGGGTTAAAATAATGAAATGAAAAGTTACTTTTCTGTTCTGATTAGAAAGGAGCCATTCATTGGCTGATCAAAGAAAATGCCCTTTTTTTTTTTAACAATTTTGCTTAATAAACTTCAGTGCTGATAGGTGAGTCTCACTCAATGAACAGACTGTCATAACAGCAAAAGCTCAGTATTGTGACTGTATATACACCAGATTTCCTTCATGTTTTAGGCCAAAAGGTTGAAAATGCTGTTGTGGCAGTTTTGGTTTTAAGCGTTGCTGGACTCGTGGACAGAAATGGTCGGGTTAACATTTCATCAGGGAGCTCTCCTTACGTGAGGCATCAGCAGGGATGGAGAATAAAGCCTGCATCAGGTTACTCAGGTTCTCGTCTGACCAAGCCTCAACATTATAATTACCAGCCGTGCTCTACCAGGAAAGACAATTCCAGCCCAGAGACTCCTGAGTGGAGCAATGACCTCAGAGACGCATCAGCCTCGGAGAGAAAGAGGCAAGGCAGCTCCAGCTCTGTCCAAAGGTCTACAGTCAGCTGTTGTATTAAAAAAAATGTGTAATTTATAATCTACATTTAAATCATGTAACAAACTACATACCAAAGGTTATTTTTCCCAGTAAATTCTGTGTGTTATATAATGACTGACATACAATACTTTTAATCTGCCTTCACTCTTGGTGTTCATTCTGTTTTCTCATCCACACTTACAACCACATACGTCTCTTTCCTTGGACACAATTAAAGTTACTCACAGCTTCCAGCAGGTGTTGAATCAAATATTTTAGAAAACATGTCATATATTTGAATAAATTATGAACAATGGTGATGTCAGGAGCAAAGAGAAAGTGTGAAAAAGTCACTCACGAAGCAAATCTGAAAACTTGGTATTTTGCTGAAACTACATTTCGGCTCAGTTAAAGCATTTGTGAAGACAAAAGAGTGCAGAAACATTTTTGGATATTAAATGCTTGTGAGCATAAAGAAACATCTGAAGGTATGAAGATAATCTTCATGCAATATAAAGATTCTTTCGTAATGTAAGAGTTAGTCAAATAACTTTTACATTCTTTAAATTTTAAACGATTCCTTAAAGAATCATCCACTGAAACAAAGTGAACCAAAAATGGCATTGCATAAAGAACCTTTCTCTTGGGTTCTACAGAACATTTAAAACAAGCCTCTAAATGGTTTCTGGCTTGGATGTCTGTTTCAGGACAAACTTTTAATTGGTGTAGAATCTGCAAGTTGTTTCCAGGTTCCGCTGACTTTAACCTTCTTTCAGCGGTTCTTCGCACTTGCATTTGTAATTTTCCAAAAAAGATTCAAGAATTATGCCAGAAAAGGTCCTTTGGGGAATTCTTCTACAGCGTCACAAAGGGCTAAATGTTATTTTTATGGGTGTAGTTTTATTCTAAAGAGAACTGGGACTAAAATAGGGGTCACGGGGGCACTTTCATGTTGAAATTTAACAAGTGACTTATGCATATGCTAACAATATGTCGCTCAATAATGACAAAATACCATTTCATGAGGTACAAAGAGCAATGAATGCGTAAATAGATCCACTGGGCAACTCATCCCCCCCACCCCGGCCTGCACAGGCTGTTGTAGTGTGGAAACGCAGTGATATATGAGGGCGTGGGACACTCGTCCCCATAAGACCCCACACACTCGGGAGTAACGGGATGACTGGCGAGAACGGCAGGGGAGCAAGAGTCTGACTGAGCACAGACAAAGCCCCCCAATGCCCCCCACTCTCAACCAGTACGAGTCACCCTGAAACACAACAAGCTGAAACAAGCTTGTGTAAATCACACACACACACACACACTTCCCAGCATAATAAAAGTGTTACCCGAAAGGAGTAGAAAGGAGCTTGAGCAGCGAGAGAGAGAGAAAGAGAGAGAGAGAGAGACCTGTTGAAAATAGAGGTTCTCGAGAAACACGAGCACACTTTAGTCCCCTGCCTTAAAATTCTTAAAGTTCATTGAACCAGTAAGTTAATAAACAATAGACTGTGTATTACATTCGACAACTTAATCTACTTGTTCAGGCTGTCAGTAATGTATACACCCTCTCGCCATCAGCGGTGAGGAGTTTGGTGTTTGCATTTTTAATAATTCCATGCCAGGCACCCAAAAAGTCAAGAAAAGATCTATTCAGTTTATGCATACAAAATATCAAGGCCCTAATCCCAATCTATAACATTTATAGTTTCACTGGATTGAGCTGATAAACAAACAGCATTTAAATAAAACACCAATAAAAAGAATGGCTTGCAAGACGAAACGCTTATGGCCTTGGCAAGAGATTCTGTGCATAAAAAATCCACCGACAGCAAACGGAATAAATTCCCTCGCAAAAATGAACACGGACTTCCTGAAGCATTTCAGAGGTTCATCTGAAACCCTGTGTTTATCTATTTACAGATATATGATTTCTTTATATTCTATATAACTATATTGTGTTCATTAGTTATATGCTTCATGGTTAATAAATATTCTATGTAAGTTTCACAGCACAGCATTTTATGTTAAGGAGATAGAACTGTTCATATTTAAGACACTGTGAAAGAAAATAGAAGAAATTGAGTTTAAACACTGTCGCACCCTCTGATAAATGAACCCAGTTTTATTGTTTCTCTTTTATCAATACCAGTTTAAACTTTCAGTTCAGTTCAGTCTTTCTGTAAGCAATTATACTGAATATTTAAGATGAGGTTCATAACCTGGTAGGGCAAACTTTGAATATTAATTTTTGAAAGGAATTTGGAGAAAAGATTTCTAATTTTGCAGGATTTTATGAATTTTTTTCATGTAAATCTAGTGTGATCTACTTACCCCACAGTTGAGCACAATATATTTGCCAGTTATTTTGTTTGGTACAGTGACCATGATGTTTGGGTTGACGTGAGCTAAGTATAGCTCAACACATAAAAATGAGATGTAAAAACATCAGCTGCCATGAAGTTACCACATGTTGCCTTCAGTAATCAACTGCTGATTTATTACCAGTTACGGCTCCTTATCTGTCCAGTGTAAGATGCATTTCCCACAGAGATAAAATCATGATAACATTGTCATTTACTCCTGAAAGCTAAGAATCTAAAAGGTAATGGGAGCTTGAATGGTGAAAGTAATCAAAGCGACTGCATGATTTGACAACACTCATGATGAAATGTACAGCAAAGTAAGCATAAATTAGAAGATGTTTTAATTGAAAGAGCTATTAAAGGTATCAAAAGAGCTAAAGAGCATTTGACCAAGACAGTTTGGCACTTTCCTTTTACACAGTATGAAGTAATTATTCCGTTGTCACACAATCACATTCTAGGGCTGGATTCCTATCGATGCTATTGGAAATGTACAGCTTCATTGTTAGTATGGATTATTTACTTGGTGGCTTAAACAGGTCAGCAAAACAGAAAACAGTTCAGGAAACAGTTCATCCACCTTATTTGTTTTGATCTGGATGCAAATTCCATACCAGTTCAGAACAGTCAGGTTTGCATTTTTCTTATTAACCTTAGAAAACCAGGTGTGACGGTTATTCTTCATATAACTGAACAACAACAAGTATCCAAAAAGAACTGCGACACAAAAGTAATTATAAGATGAGCAAGAGTTAATGCCATTTTCAGGACTCTTCGCAATGGTTAAGGTGATGTTAACTACAATATTATGGTAACCAGACCCAGTTATACATAATTACTAAGGTGAAACCTGCTTCTACTGCAGGCTCTGGTGTGATGGCATTGCATACAGCAACAGCTTTCATTTCATTCCTTTTGAGCTGGGTAAAAGGCAGATGCATCCTAATCTGGTTCTTTTTATCAGTCCTTGAATGTAAAGAAGACGTTGTATTGCTTGATCTTCTAACGCAATTAGTTAACTTGAGCTTTTAAATTGTAAACAAACATTATGTTCCTTCCACACGTGCCGTCTCCATTTTGTATCTCCACAGTCAGTGTCCAGTTTCCAAGTCCAACCTTGGAGAATTTGATAAATGATTGAAGAGAACCCACCAGTCTTTGATCAGAGGCTTTTACGCCGGTAAAGGTAGGCGACAAATATAAAAACAATCGTAAAAATCAAAATAAGAAAGAGACACAAGCTTAAAATGCAATGTTTGTTATACTTCTTTGGGATGAAAAAGTCTTAACCCTCTTTGTTTCGCGTAACGTTTCCTGGGATCGATCGTACATAAAGTGTGTGAAGAGCTGCTGAAAAGCCCTTAAAGAAGAGACTCGGTCTTGCAGTTAATGTCGACTCCCAGTGAGTCTCCCAGATCGAACAGCTGATCCAGGCTAACGGTGGAGCTGCAGAGGAAGTCGGAGCGGTTTCCCGCCTCATCCTCTGACCAAGGACTCTGTAGGAACTCTGTGGCTAAGAACGTCTCATCGTCGAAGTCTACGCCGTTGCTCCTTTGCATTTCTATTAGCACGCTGTTCTCCGCAGTACCGGCAGGCGCCTCCAGGGGGCTGATGTGAATACCGTGTATGGTGAGGTCCTCATCTTGTGCTATCGGGCTCAACGGGACTCCTTCGTTCAGGCTCAGTTCTCCGTTTAGAGCCGAATCGAGTAGGGCGTCCCAGTCAAAGTTGCTCTTGAGGGAGTCTAGGTCCTTCGGTTCCTCCATGGCCAGCAGCGGGGAGCTGGAACGGCGCGAGGCCTTGGTGCTTCCAGTCCGATGCCCAAATGGCTGTTTTCTCTTGTGGCCCTTTACTGGGCCCCAACAACCAAACATTGTAGCCTCAGCTAGACGAGGGTCCCAGTTCTGGTCAACTCCGGTGGCTTCCTCAAATTCTTTCAGAAGCTGCTGGGACTCGGGGCTCACACAGATCCTTCCTGGGAGACTTGTTGGCACGGTGAGGTCAGCCTGCGAGTTCATCCTGAGACGGCTTTGCAGAGCCGGGTTAATCTGTACTGGAGGCATCCTCCTCTTCTTATAGGCCCCGCTGAGGAGGCGCTCGGCATACTGGGGGTCAATCTTCCAGAACCCCCCTTTTCCCGGCTCGTCCTTCTGCCTCGGGACCTTTATGAAACACTTGTTCAGTGAAAGGTTGTGTCGGATCGAATTCTGCAACATTTCATTGGGAGAAAAGACAAAACCACAAGCGCATTATTCATTTAGCTGACGATGGAAACGCATGCAGGTACACAGTGAGTATTTTCTGCAAAGCAGGAAGTCCACATATTTGAAATGCACACATTATACAAGCCTTCTGCACATCCTGCACTTTAATGAACAGCACGACAGACTGACCAGCCACCACAAAGCACTTATATTCGAATGCACTGACCCTTTGACCTTGGTTAAACATTATTTGTTAATGTTTCGGGTTAGAATAACTGAAACTGAAGGAAACATCTGAGTTGTCCTCTGAAAAGGCCACAGGGTTAATTAATCATTCACCAACAAATGAAATTTTTCTGAAAATCCCCCTTTTCACTGTACAGGTTGACTTCATCAAGTCAGTACCTTTGTTCAGTAAGTCCATTCCTCTGGTTTCCCTTTACCTACCAGCTGCCTTTATTAAAGCTGAACCATTTTTAAGGTTCAAAGACTTTTGTGAGTTTGAATGTACAACAAAACAGACGTCCATAGTCAGAAACCCTGTCTGCTGGAGGTCGACCCCACTGGCTGAGCGGCCATTCCTGCACCTCGAGCACACGTAATTAGCCACCCTGCTTAGTTGCTAATGCTATTTTACTGAGTGGCAGGCATCCAAGAACCTCCCAAATATAGTCTTTGATTAAAAAAATCTTTCTGGAGGGTTCCTGTTGAAGAAAATCTTTGTGTTCAGCAAAAGTTGGTTTCTGTCCAACACACACAGAGTCTCCGATGAATAGCCTGCTCTAACATTAGTAAAAGTCTAGAATTGTGTGTAACGGTGGAAAAGCACAAATGAAAACATTTTCTTAAATGAATAGCTTAAAGGAATAGCTCGATTGAATTCAGTGGCTGACCCTGAGTGAGCATGAGGCCATTTCATAATACTAATTAACAACATGGACATTCTCAACCCTTTCTCTGACACATATCCAAAATGGCCACCAGGTCTGAGGATCAGAACTCACCTGCCAGGTGGGGTCAGCATGGCGGAAGTAGCAGAAGTTGTCAGTGATCCATTTGTAGATGCAGGACAGAGTGATTTTGGTTTTCTTGCTGGCCTGCATGGCCATGCAGATGAGGGTGGCATACGAGTACGGAGGCTTGATGTTAGGGTTGGTCTTGTAGTCCACCTCATCCGGGCAGTGGCCGTGCGCCACCAGGCTGGGCAGAGGCGAGAGGGAGGGTACTCGACAGAAAGCCGCCGCTGTGGGCTTACCTGGGGTGAGTGGCATGCCTATGGAGGCGGGGTCCCCGGCCAGAGGGGACGCGGGGGCCTCTGCGCCCAGCTGTTGGCCAAAGAAGTGGCCGTGGTGCTGGCTGGAGGCGGACACGTGCTGGCCTCCGCTGGCACCGAGAATGGAGAACTCTTGCAGCCACTGCAGGCTGGTCAGGCTGTCGTCCAGGTTCTCTGAACTGCTGCTGTTGTTGTGAGCCAAAGAACTTTGGTCCAGATCTTCAGCCTGAGCGGCAGCAGTCACCACCTCCTCCTCCAGCCCCACAGAGCCCTCAGGCCAGGAGTCCGCGCAGCTCATGGACAGCATGGTCCCCCGTTAACCTCTCGCTGCACCTGCCCGGCCGAAACCTGCTCACAAAAACACCAATGGCAGTCGTTACACAGCCTGTTTAATCATGAATGAGGCAGGATGCCGTTGCACAAACGAGCAGTAATACATCAAAGCAGCACAGATACTCGTCTGACACCGGCGTGAATAAAAGCACAGTTTTATGGAGGTACTTGTGATCGAGTCACTTGGAAGTGGCTGCCAAGAAGTGCACCCCCCCTCAACCCAACCAACCACCCACTACTCCACCAAAAAAATTCCACAGCTGACTGGAGGTCATAGAATGTTCCTGAAAAAGTCACAGCGCTGTTTGTATGTATCATCTTCCACCAAGACAGGTGGTACACTTCAACTACTACACTTTAGAAAACAAAATTAGAAAAACACACTTTTACTATAAAACACAAGGGTTGCATGGCCTCTAAGGCTTTTTTTCTACAAAAAAGTAACAGCCTATTATGCAATCACTTAAAACTAGTCACTGCAGCAGCGTAGTACCTCTCAGATTAGTCATTTTAGTTCATTGATTACAGTTATTCAACAAAGAGAAAATGAATTTATATTCATTAGGCGCACTGATGATCAAGAAGAGTTAGCTCACCTGTTCTGATAACTTTAGAAAAAAGGGAAAACATAAAAAAAAAAGGTGCACAGATGTGTGTTTTTATCCTTATTCGAGACTGCAGGGCTGAAATTCCGTAGGATGGGTCTGAGCTGGGTCCCAGGTCTCCAGGGCTCCTGGCCGGGGGGCACTTTAATACCTGCTGCACGAGGGCTGTCCGGTAACCCTAGCAACGCTACACCCCCCTGTAAACAGCTCGCCGTGCTTCTATTGGCCGGCCGGTTGCTATGGAGCTGTGTTTATAATCGCTCCCTCACAGGTCTGCCCGTCTCTGATCCAGGATCACACATGCAGGAAAAGGGCAAAAAATGACTAAACAAAACGGATAAAAGAGCAAAAAGAGTAACAAAAAACACTATCCAGACTCACACCAAAGCAGGAAAAGAGCAAAAAGTGGAAAAAACGAATCCAGACTCACACCAGAGCAGGAAAAGAGCAAATATCGGATACACATGTCAGATCTGGGCAAAAGGGGGCAAAACGGGCAACAAAAACGAATCCAGACTCACACCAGAACAGGAGAAGGGGGGGAAAGGGGCAACATGGGCAAAAACGGACAAAAAGGGATAAAAAGGGCAAAAGGCCAAAAAAGTCTTTGTGGAGTATTTGGGGGTAAAAAGGATAGTCAATATTGACTGATTTCGTAGAGCATTTATAGGGAAATTGTTCATTGAGGTGACAAACTATGTCTATATTTATTACTGACTAACATTCGTCTAGCAAACGGAATAGATTTCAGAAAGACAAAAAGAATAAAAAACAGAAACAATTAAAAGAGGAGACAGAATTTAAAAAGAGACAGAATTAATAGAAGAGACAGAACTAAAGAAAAAGACAGAATAAAAAGAAGAGTCAGAATTTTAAAAAAGGGGCCACATTTAAAAAGGGACAGAATTTAAAGGGACTTATGTTCTTCTCTAGGGCTTATGTATTGTTGGGTTAGGCATTGGCTAGTTATTATTTGGATAGTTGTTGTATAGATGCTCTGACTGCAGTATCTTGATTAAATAGTTGATTCAGATTTTAGCTGTTTTTTAGGTAAGAAACAGTTGTGGAATTCTTAAGCACTGATGTACGTCGCTCTGGATAAGAGCGACAGCTAAATGCCATAAATGTAAATGTAAATGTAAATTTAAAAAGAGACAACATTTTAAAAAGAGACAGAACTAAAAGAGGAGCCGTTTAAATGGTGGTCCATGACCCACAGGGCCGCAGCACTGAGACTCCTCCTGAGGCCTGAAGAGAAAAAAACTGTGTTTTTATTGCTTTACATTTGCTTTTGTAAAGTCCTTCAGGAAGCCACTCAGCCACACTAATAGAGAGTTTAAGAGGACAAACCGTTTTCGTGCCCCCCCAAACAGCCACCCATTTTAATTCTGAGGACAAGTGCATTCCTTCACAAACACCTCACACAGTCTGAGATGTACATGAGGTCTTAGTTTTGTTATATAAGATAAGTTAATTAAGTTATTAGTCCCACAGGTGGGAAATTGTTATAGGAACAACAAAGAAAGTAGAAGCAGCAAATGAAAATTACCAATATAATACAAAGCTATTTTTCATTAGTATTGAAAAATATAGAAGTTTGCATATATATATATATGTATGTGTGTGTGTGTGTGTGTGTGTGTGTGTGTGTGTGTGTGTGTGAAGAGAGAGAGAGAGAGAGAGAGAGAGAGAGAGAGAGAGAAAGAGAGAGATGTCTATCTACTGAACATAATATTTGAGGTTTTTAAAGATGAGTCATTATTTTTATATCATGTTTCTGCTGAAACTGAAACGTGTGAGACTGAAAGAAAGAAAAGCAGCAGACAGTTTCACCTCTCGCCTCTTCAGACTCATCAGTCCATCTGTCCCTCCATTCAGGCTCTTTCTCGCCTCAGTCTGATTGTTCTCCACATTTCTCCACAAACTGTGTAAACGCAAAAAGAGCATGATTTTGGGCTCAGTTTGAATCCAGACAGTTTTATCTGTTTGTAATGTGATATTTCACATGACATGGGGGTGGGAAAGATTTTAATTTCAAAAAGGTTTGAAATGTTAAATTGAACCCAAGCATAAAGGATGTTATTCATTTTAAACATAATATGCCAGTTTGATCACTATTGGACATTATAATTGTGAAAAGCAAAGCTCATTATTATAAATAATTATCAGAAAGACTGTTTTCTATATTGAATTTGGTGATTTGAATTTAATGTGTGATCACTAAAGCAACGTTTGAAGTCTACCTTGTGGCAGTGTGTGAGAGTGGACAGCAGAGGGCGCAGGAGACTCAGGTCTGGCTGTTTTACTGCTCTTTATCACAGGACATCCTCAAAAAAGAATATAATTATGGAATTTAGCATTATGTTCATTTTTTATGTTTAAGCTGAAATAGCACATCATAAAGTAAAACCTAGCAAACACAGTAAAACATCATTCTACTTATCTATGTCCCATACACTGTCATTTACACATACATGTATACTGTGTACATACAGATACAAATGGAAAGATAAAAGCTTGGATTATTGTATAAAATCTTCAGGCAATAGCACCTTAATTGTGATGTAGTGAAACTTACAGAGACCACATCAAAGTACATATCATCAACCAACCATTCACTGTCCCTCCACACACAGACAAGGAAAACAAAAAGGGAATTTCAGAAGATCATTCAACACAAAAGACAACAGCAGTCCAATGTCTGTTATATCAGAGATTAAACTGATTATGTGTTCCAGCGAAGAACCTATCACCCATCAGTCACTTCTTCTTTTAATGTATTTCAGTAAATGTAATCTTTTAATGCCAGGGAAAATCCCTCTTAATGAAGCAGCTCCACTTCAAGTGGAGATTTTAACATATGCTTTGAGAAGAGGGATTTTTATGATAAATGTCTCTAACAAATTTCACAAACGTCCAGGCTCCGGTTTCTGTTTGGCAGCTTATTGCAAGGCCAGACTTTGACTTTATGAAAGATCTGATCAATGTTGTTTCAATACAACACACACATTCCTATCATTCAAAAGATGAGGGACAGTTAAAGAACAGTCATTTGTTTCTCTTTGGTACTGTAATCAATCAGCTGATGCTTCGCACATCATATAAAATTATTTGTCATGGGCAGAAAAAATCCAAATACTTTCTTAGCTTTTATATTTTAGCACAGAATGTCATGGTATCTGTTACTAAAGGGTTTTTTTATGGTTTCCAAATCAATCCCATTGGTGTATACCCAAAGAAATGTATAAAATGTTCCTCAGGAAAGCACTTATTCTTAATTTTTTATTCAGTGAATTCTCCTCAGTCAATGAGCTGGACCCCATGTGTTAATAATGTCACTGAATCCTCACGTTTAGTTTCATATGCCGCCATTCAGCAGTGAATACAAAGGAAACGCCCGCTTCCAATATATTATAGATCAGTGGCTCTGTAGCAGGCTTTCTCCTGCTCCCAGTCTGAATTATTCAGGTTTGACACCCTGAGCTGCTCTCAGAGTCCCAGCTCTGTCAGCCCAGGCTCTCATTTCACCGCTCAGCACTTTACACACAGAGGCAGAATTAGTCTAAAGCAAAATGCAGTTTACATCTTACCCTGTGTGCCTTTATCCTCATTTCTACATTCTTTGTATAAAGTGTAGTGGAAGGGGGTTATTTTGATTTTTTATTATATTTTATATAGTTTTTGTATTTGTGTCTCTATGTGTCTGTTAGTTGTAACAAGAACAGTTTCCACCAGGCTCAAGAAAAATGTCTAAATTGTGACTGTTCACATGGATATATATAAATTCATATGTATAAATATATATATATATGTGTATGTGTATAAAAACATATACCATGTAAATATGCTGAACAATAATAGAACAATGCCAATTAACAATTAATTCTATTACTTTCCTTTTATATTTAGTAAGATAGCAACTTCAGCTGGACAAACAAATAAAGGAACAAAACAGAGCTTTATTTTTATGTATGTATGTATGTATGTATGTATGTATGTATGTATGTATGTATGTATTTATTAATTATGTATTAATGTATTTATTTAACCCTCCATCTACCATCGTATACATCTATCTATCTGTCAAAGTCAAAGTCAAAAGTCAAAGTCAACTTTATTGTCATCTCTGCTATATACTGCACAGGTACATAGAGAGACGAGACGACGTGGCTCCAGTTTCTTTTTACATACACACATTTAGGACAAGACAAGGAGTGTTAAGTACAGTTTGGAAATATTCAGGATAAAAATAAGTATCTTGGAATAAAAATAAGTATTTTTTGTGCAATGAATGTATGTATTTATTCATTTCTTTCTTTAGATTTCCTCTTGTTCTTATTGCTTCCGATTTCTGCAGAAATTGAAACGTTGTTTACCTTTCAGTTCATTCTGAATTAACTGAATAACCTTGATGTTTGTAAATAATAGCTGCTGGCCAATGGCGTCGTTTGTTGCGATCTTCCAGCGACCAATCAGTGAAGGGCGTGTGGTTTTCAGTGATGTCACCCAAATCCATTGACACTGTGGCGAGCGGCCAATGAGGCGCCGGCGTGTAGGAGTTTCTCTTCAGTTCGCGTCCAATCAGAAAGCGAGTTGGTGGTGTTGTTGGTGCTGCGGTTGGTGTTGTTGGTGCTGCGGTTAGTGTTGTTGTTAGAGAGGTGAGGAGCTGTGGAGGCCCGACCCAGGAGGAACCAGATCAGAACCAAACCGCTTTAATTTGTCTCCCCAGCGGCTCCGAGCCTCCACGCGTCCTGGAAGAGTGGAAAGCGGCCATGTCAGTGAATATGGACGAGCTCAGACACCAGGTTATGATTAATCAGTTCGTCCTGACCGCGGGCTGTGCGGCGGATCAGGCCCAGCAGCTGCTGCAGGCAGCCCACTGGCAGTTCGAGGTACAACTCAGCTTTAAACGAGATGTTATACTGTCTGTGGAGGCTTTTCTCACACTGTTATTGAAAGAAAGCTCTTTAAATTTACTTTAAACCAGCTTTAAATCGGCATTTATACTGAAAAAACGCTTTAATTTAGAGGTTTTATATTAATCCGACGCTGTAAATACGCTTTTATACGGTGTGTGGACTGTTTTATCAAGAGTTTCTGCACTAAATTCACTCGGTTACTAAAATAAACTCGTTAAATCAGCTTTGTACCTGCATTTAAACGTATTTAGTGGACTCGAATCCGGTCCTTTTATTACACAGGGTTAGCCTGTTGGCCTGGTGGGTGACCCTCCGATCAGAAGATTGTAGGTTCTAATCCCAAGATTGATAGTGGCACCACTGAGGTATCCTTGAGCAAGGTACCGTCCACTCTCACTGCTCCCCAGGCGCTGTGTTCCTGGCTGCCCGCTGCTTCACTTGGTGAATGGGTTACATGTTTGTGCTGTGGTGTATTCACGAATGACAAATGGACATTTTACTTCTGTTGGCTTTTTTACTGTACATTTTTATTTACATGTGTCACGGATTTTAAGATGAGACGTTTTAAAGCTAATTGGCAAGACTGAAAATCCTTTTTTTTAAAAGTGTATTTTTGAAATACACTTTAGAATCAAACTGGATTCTGAAACCAAGCTCAGTAACGTTCTCACACTTCCCTGAAGATTAGATAAAACTTTTCCTAATAATATTCGTCATGTCCACATGGCGAGGTTTCCCTCTTAGCTTTCTTCCCTGAAGCTACCTTGAAACTGAAATAAAGCCACTTTCATTTACGCTTGAGCACGTTAAACATCTAACAAGTAAAACACGATTGTTTCTTAAAACGTTTTATAAGTGTAATAAAGAGAGAATGTGCAGTTTGTTGGTCTCTGTGCTGTTGGTGTTGGTGTTTTATTTACGGAGTTTTTCTGAGAAAGGCGAGTGTGGTGGTGTTCAGTTTTTCTCCACACTTAAGTTCAGACATCATAGTTTGTCTTTATAATGTAGTTCATTTGACTGGTAATGTTTTGCTCCCATTTCAGTCTGAGACATGATGTGTTGGTTCCTCTGTTTTGATAGAACAGAAGATCATACTGAGATCTGAACAGATATGTTTGTAAAGATTTGGATTAAACCTGTTCTTGTCTGTCTCACGAGGCCTGCTTTAGGTTCCTGTCTTCACTGGTTCTCTGATGGTTCTCTTTCGGGTTATTTTGGGGCATTTCTCTGTTTGACCACAGGTTGTGAAAGTTTATCAGAGAGAAGGAAGTGAACCACACCTTAGTACAGCTCTCTGTGAGGACATCGCTGCTGCGCTGTTGTTTACATTTTCAGATCTCACTTCACTTTAATGGCTGATCCTGTTTGAGGCCTCTGGTTAGAAGAGCCCAGCAGATCTGATGGGGTTTCTGCTCCAGGCTCCAGATGGTCCTTCTAAACACACCTTGTAATGACCAGGGAGCTGTAATTCGACCAGGTGGTTTATTAGTGTAAAATTTCTCTCTCTCTCTCTCTCTCTCTCTCTCTCTCTCTCTCTCTCCCTCTCTCCCTCTCTCTCTCGATCGAGCTGTGTGGCTGAATTAGTGAGCTTAACAGCTCAGTAATTCTCAATCCAAAGTACACACTTAAGACTTTTCCACTAGAGATTTGTTGATTTGTGGTCCTGCTGACATGCATTTGAAAGTGTTTTGTGAATCTGAACCCGGTCCGTTCATCAAGTTCTTCACCAGACTCTTTACTGATTTTAAACAGAGGTGTTTTAAGGCTAAGCTGGTTAGAGCTTAGACTTTTCTCAAGTCATGCATTTTCCAGATACACTTCCGAATCAACCTGAATCATGAAACTGAAAATGTGTTTGTGATCTTTATAATTGTTAAGGTGCTACTTACTGGCATAGACTGAATGTCTGTGTCTAATGTGTATTACTGATGTTTTTTTGTCTATATAAAAAGATTTTCCATTTGTATTACCACTGTAACCCACTGCAAATATTTCTAGGCTGCATTAAATGATGCAGATTTGAAGCATGGAATTCACTTTTGTATTTCGGAAGTGTTTGCTTAACAGTCATTTTAAGAAGCCAAGGCCTCCAAATATATTCCAACTATATTCTTAAATGTAGCATTCGGAAAATATATTTATTGGATGATGTAATCCAGTCTTAACTGATATTTTGTTAAAATACTATGGAGTAACTATGGAGCTCGTAGGTGGAGAAATATATTATTGATTGAATTAATTGCTTTTTTCAAATATTCCTTTAAGCCATTCCTAGTAGTGCAG
>JBBPDC010000028.1:782151-793291 GCA_037974485.1 Hemigrammopetersius urotaenia
TATATATATATATATATATATATATACACACACACACACACATATACATACATAAACACACACACACACACTTCATCTATGTACATATACACATGCATTTATACTTATATATATACTACACACGTCTATATTTATAACTTTGTATTATTTGTATACTATTCCTTTTTATTCTATACTGTTGTGTGTAGCTTTATTCTATTGTTTCTGCTGCTCTTACTTTTGTTCTGTCCACTCTCTGCCGTAACAGAGGTTTATCTTATCTTATCTTTTCCTAAACAGAACTATGACTCGACTCACTGGTGTGTATTCAGGTAGCCATTCTGGAATGCTCAAGTTGCCGATCTCCAGCGAGATCTTCTTCCTGTGACCCGGCTTCGTAACACCAACGGCAGTCAGATCCTGATAAAGACATAAATGAGAATGAACAGAGAGAACAGAACCCAGCTACCATAACACACCGCTCTACAGTATTTTAAAAGTGTAGTTATGAATGGAACAGTACCTCAGGGGTCATTCGGCTGATGGTGGGCACGTCGTAGCCCGCGGTAAGGAAATTAGTGGTGTACTGCTCCAGCTGAAACTCACTCAACCACTGATAAATCGCTTCAGCATCCTGAGAACAACAACAATACTCTGAATATGAATTAACAGTCTGAAAACAAAAATACAGCTCAAATAAGAGTTCAATTCCTACACAAGCACCTCATTCTGCTTTATGACGTACTGATTACTGATCACCTGAATCACATCTTACTTAAGTATAAAAACACTGCTGTAATCACTGCTGAAAATGAGACCAGTTGGATGGTAAAACCCTACTAGAAGTTTGTCAACGGTAATTATCGCCATTTTGTGAACAAGAGATTTGTTTTCTTTGAGTTAATCAAGTTGCTGCATCATTTTGATGTTTTGTCATTTCCTTTAAAATGATGCTTTAAAGAACAATATTTTGATAACTTAAAAGATAAAACCTGAGAAACTGAATATTTTTGCAGGGGTCTTATTTTTTATAAAACTTGTTATAAAACTTGTATAAAACTCCACAATGTTTAACTCTGTTGAGTGTGTGTTCTTACTTTGCCCTCCAGGAGCTGCTGCGGTCGCACAAACTGCTGCAGAAAGCCCTGCTCTGGTGCTCTGGGGGCCGTGAGTGCTGGCTTTTTTGCGATACCTACAGAACAGCATACACTTGTTTTGTTGTTTTTGTAAAAAATAAGCACTACAACTAATTCCAAGGCAGATTAACTACACAACAAATTATGTAAAGTCTGCAGGAGGGGAAGGACAGGACAGACACACCTGTTGATTGGTCAAGCTGTTTGTGGTGGTCCGGTTGCATCGAATCACCACCAGGGGGTGCCACCTGCTTAAATAACAAAAAGCCAAAAGTTATAAAACTTCTTTCAGAGCACAGTTCTGTGGTCAGTACATACATGTGCATCTGATAAATGCCGTAAATGTACTGTTCATTACAGTACTGAGCTTTTGCATGGTTATACAATTAAGAAGTACGAAATTGCAGGGGTTGCGTTCCAAGAGCACCCGCCAATTGTGAAAAAGTGCAAATTCGTGATGCCTAAAAGTGCCCTAAATATGACCCAAAACTCAGCTTAATACTTTACCCTTAAAGAAAATGTAAAGGTAAACCCGTATCTATACTGTACAGTGTACACTGAACTGTTGTCTCCTGTACCGCTAGAATGTAAAATACAAATGTTACACCTGTATAGACTGTACTGTGATTCATGCAGCCCCTTTTTCTTTGATATGTGCTGTTGTTACCACAGCTTTATTGAATGCTGTACTGTAGCTGCCAGAGATGTGTCACAGGGCAGCAGCCAGTATATGGTTGCTTTGTGTTCTCTCGACAGTACAAAATGTGTATACAGGTCTATTTTATGTAATGTAGTTGAATTCACATTAATATATATGTTACAAAATTAGTACATTATATTTTTCTAAATAATTAAGCACTAAAATGCATGAAAAATTATATATTGCCCCAAAAAAGAAAAAAAAAACATGCAGAGGATATTTGGTTTCTGTGAATAATTAGGTTCTAAGAAAAAAAAACAGTGAATGGTGGAGGCAACAAAGTCTGTCGTAGAAATAAAAAGGTGTCAGTATATTAGAAACATGGATGACACTCCATTCAACCTTGTTGGAATCAGGGTTAGCTGGGTGCACGTGGAGGCCATTGGGGGCGCTGTTGCTCTCTGTGCTCTGCCCACTGCCGGCGCTCCTTGTGCTCCCAACGCTGCCAGTGCTGCCCACACTGTTTCTGTCTCCAGCTGCAGGGCACACATATCAGAAAGAAGGAAGAGAGAGAGAGAGACAGAGAGAGAGAGAGAGAGAGAGAAAGAAAGAGAGAGAGAGAGAGAGAGAAAGAAAGAGAGAGAAAGAGAGAGAGAGAGAGAGAGAGAGAGAGAGAGAGAAAGAAAGAGAGAGAAAGAGAGAGAGGAAACACAAAAACAGACACATTAAGAAAGATGAAGAAAAAGAACAGAAATGATGATAACAGGAGGCTCAGAATAAAAGTTTGTGCAATATCCCCCTTTCCCCAAACAAAATGAATCTGTCAGAATCCGTCGTCTGTCGGAAGTTTGCATCTTTAGGTTTGCACTGAAGTTACAAGGCTCAGGTAGAGGACAAGTGCATCACACTGTTAAAATCAAAACTTTAATTTAATTTAACAGATCAAATTATGATGCAGGCAAGTGATTTAGGAATAATTTGGCCCACACATATTTTAGTATATTTACTGAGACCCTGAAGGGACACATATATATATGTATACAGCTCTGGAAACAAATAAGAGATCACTGCAATTTATCTTTAAATCAGCATCACTATGGGTATGACAACATTCCAGTGCAGTGTCTGTTAAATTCCTACAAAAACACCTCATTCTGCTTTATGAGGTACTGATTACTGATCACCTGAATCACATCTTATTTAATGAGGAAAAGTATAAACCACTGCTGTAATCGACTCTCTCCTCTCACAATGAGACCAGTTGGATGGTAAAACACTACTAGAAATATGTCAGAGGTAATTATTGCCATTTTGTTTAAAAGAGAACAAGAGATTTGTTTTCTTTGAATTGTTCAAGTTCTGTAAACGCTGCATCATTTCTCTTATTCTGATGTTTTGTCATTTCCTTTCAAATAATGCTTTAAAGAGCAATATTTTTATTTGGAAATGAAATATTGTCAGCAGTTCTTAAAAACTAAGGTAATGCTGTTCAGTTCAATACTTGCACCTCTAAAAGATGAAACCGAACATTTTTGCAGTGGTCTCTTATTTTTTCCAGAGCTGTAGATATTCTCAAACTTTCACTTGTGCACAAGAAAATGTTAGTGTTCATGTTCATGCTAAAGTATCTTGTGTGCAGAAAGGAAGTGCGCACAGAAAAGGTTTATGATTTATATTTCCATTTAAGGCCTCTGTAGGTAATGTGCTTCATTTCTTTTTATGGACATTAGCCTCAAAGAAAAAAAATAAAGAAGCAAACTTTAGACACCAAACATATAACTAACGTTTCTGAAAACTACACACATCTTTTCTATTCACGTTCACTTGCTTTAGCTGACTTCCTACTGATAATCTGCTACTATTTGTCACATCATAATTGCCACATGACACGTTTTAAGTAACGTTTCAGATTTTCAGTAGGGAGCCATCCTGCTGTCTCAGGCCAGTCAGAGAGGCTGGAGTGCTGGGAGCCATTAGGGGCACCATCCACTGTGTCAGGGAGAAGATGAGGCAAGACGAGGCAAGGCAGGCTGGGGTCAGAGGGGTGGGGTGAGGGCAGCGGTGAGAGGCGTGGTGGGGTTATTGTTCACAAACAGGGGTAACTCTACAAACACAAAGCTCAGTCTTCAAACGTTTTTTGCCACAAGGATGGTAAAAAAGCCAATCAGCCAGAGATGCTCAAGCAGCACTGATGTCCTCCACTGCTGGTTGTGTTGTCCAGCCATTCTGCAGCCATTAGAGGGCAGCCGGTAACGCGCGGGGTGGCGATCATCAGTTCTTACCCGTGCAGGAGTTCCTCAGAACCCAGACGTCTTCAAGGCAGCGGAGGGAGGGCTGCGAGAGGCTGCTGGGTGGCCCACCTAGCAGACACAAACACTGCATGGGCCAGCGGCCTATCTGCCTCTGGGTGGGGAGTTTGGGGGGTGGTAAGTGCGTGTTTGAGGTGTAGGACGTGGTGTGGATGCTGCAAGGTTTTCATATGAACAAATGCAACACCTACTGCAGGCCAAGCGAGGTACTGCAAGTTGCCATTTATTAGGTAGTTTATTACCGTCCCATATACATCTAACACTCGATGCATTGGGTAGCTCTATGGTCCTCTGTTGCTGCACAATTCCCTCCTCCATTCAGTGCATTAAGACTACAGCTGAGCAGGTACTCGGGTGATGGATGAGTGTCACTGCTGTGGCACTTTTCCACTGGCACAAGGAACTGCAGTGCACGGCGAGGAAATGTTTTTCCCATTACAAATAAAGCAAGCCGAACCCGAGCCGAACCAAAGTTGTTCGCCAACAGGTCCGGCAGCTGCCTAAATCTCTGCTTTCTGATTGGTCGAAATGTCAATATAATACGGAAAGTGTCCACTGTGGTTTTACCGTCTGCACAAAAAAACATCCGGGTACAGAACGGTTCCTGTATGCCTGTGGAAAAGTGCCTCTAGACAGAGAACAGTCCACCCACCAAAAATATCCAGTCAACAGTGGTCCAGTGCTCAGAAACAGACCACTGAGGAGGAGATGATTGCCACAAATTGTGCACAGCAAATATTAGCTGTATTCTCTTAGTGAACACAGGATGCACCAAAAGTTTGGGGTGGTCAGTAAGTGGACATAATGGGGGGAAAAGGAACAGGGCCGTGCTGTATACAGCTGCAAGGTAAGAATGGCCAAAACAATATCAGAATCAAGTGTGTGAGTGAGCGCATGGTGTCTCCCAAGTATCAAACAATAATAATATATAATGACACAATAAATGAATAAAATAATATATACATTGTAGCTTGTATATTATTGCATATTATATTGTGTTTTTATGTTGTTATTATTGTTGTTTTATACTGTTGAGCTTGAGAGACACCATCGACCGGAATCAAATTCCTTGTTTGTGCTTGCTAACATATTTGGGCAATAAACGTAATTTTGATTCCGACATTGTTCAGGCCATTCTCGTAGGATATGAGATACATAATGTCAGGAGTGCTCATGTGGTCCTGAACATGCTGCTACAATACTGAATAGGTAATGTGTGTGTACCTAATAAACTGGCAACTGTAGTGCCTGTGTGTCCGTCAGCGTGAACCCCTGCGTGCGTGAGTGTGTACCTGAATTGATGCTCAGGCTGTTGGCATGGGGCAAGGCCAGGTTGGGGTTTGGGGCATACAGGGTGTAGGAGTCATCGGTTTGGGGGGTGACGGAGGTGCTCACGCTCAGACTGGAGGCAAGAGGCACTCTGGAGAGCTGCTGCTGCCTCTGGCAGGGCAGAGAGCAGTGTCGCGACAGCGTGCCCCCTACAGGACAACACACACAGCACAGGAGCAGGGGGTTAATGGAAGCAGATGGGGGGGTTAGGAATTAATCTTGTATTAGATGATGTGTGGCGACATGGAAAGCATGAGGACGGAGAGAGGAAGACACCTCGACTACCTCAGCCTGATGAAACGAACAATTTAGCAAATGTATTTAACAGGGCTCTGTCTCGATCTGGGCTCTTCTCATTTTAAAAAATATATATATTTTTTCTGATTATGAATATCATTTGCCTATTTTTCAACATAAACAGTGCTAAACTGACTATAACCTGAACAGTATACACTTAAAGTGAACAGGCTAGCGTAATTCATCAGAACACCTGTGCTTGTATGTACATGGTCTTAAACTGCAGCTTATAGATGGACTGAGGTCTATCATTTTTCTTGCTGAAGCATTTTTTCCCTCGGTATATATTAGGCCATATTTTTGATTGCCATGTCTATAACTGCACATGCATTAAATAGTTATTAAATAAAAGAGACGCTGAAAATCTGTAATGTTGATAATTCATTCAGTCATATTTGAAAAATACTTTTACTGCAATATGTGTGCGATTAATTTTGATTCATTAATCAGAGAGGAATTAATTAGATCGTTCTTTATAATCATGTGACACCGCTAGTATTTAAATATCTATCTATCTAGAGACATAGATAGATAGATAGATAGATACCATACATATATAGACACAGACAAATTGAATGTCATTATTTGCCAAAAAATACTAATTCACCCACTCAATTTTCTGGCTAAATGAATTTTGGTCAGAAAGTCAGTGTGTAGAACACACAGTCTCGGAGAACGCTTTCATTCTCAGGTGCTTTACAAAAGGTTTAATAGTGTCTGAGCAGCTTAACTTAATCTGATCTGCTGAAGCGAAAGAGGTAATCTGACACCAGTAATCCAAAAGATTCTAGAGCATGTTTGTTCTGTCAAATGAGTGTTTGGAATTTAACCCACGCTACATTAAAATGGCCCTGTACATTTTTAGACCTTTTTTAAAAACACGATTAAATGATAACCGCCAGCAGGTTGAAAAAAATGCTGTTACCTGTGCAAGCGAGCATCTAAACAATTATTAATAGGTGGTAAGAAAACCATCCATGACAGAGTTATGGATTAGTGTTAGTTAAGTTAGTGTTAGTGGGGGTGCTGGGATACAGCAGGACGCACCAGTACGCCGGCTGATGACCTCCACTATGGACGGGGGAAAGTAACCAACGCGGTCTGTTCCTCTCTGGCTGTCATGGATGTGACCCTTCCAGCGACCGTCTAGGTGCTGCTCCAGCACCTGCCAATCAAGAACAGAGGTGAAACACGATATGACAGAGAGAAAACAAAATACCTTCAATCTTTTGCATGCTATGTAAAAAAAAAAAAAAGCGGCAGTCATTAAGCTCCAGTCAGGTTCATCTGCATGACAGGTTCAGCAAGTACATCACTGTAGTTCAACTCACTTCTAATCTAGCTCTGGGGGTACTAGTGCACCACAGCCATGCTCCTGTTTAACATCTTATGTGTAATGTGTTGCGTATAATGTGTCTGAACATTTTCAGCAAAACCTTCTTTGGTCTGTTAAAAAGCTCTGTATTTGTTTAAAACGTTTGCAAACCAAATGTTATTGCACTTTTGATCATATGGCAGTACTTTAAAAATAGGTGCGCAAACCACTACTTTTGAATTAATTGCAGCAAACCATGAAATTAGTTGCAATTACAAATGTTAATCATTGCCCAGCATATATAGCATATATATGTAGTACTGGACCGTTAACGGCGTTAACGTGCTGCGTTAACGCGAGACTCTTATCGCGCGAAAAAAAAAATATCGCCGTTAATCTATTCACAAAGTTGGGTTGGGATCTGGGTCTATACTACGCAAGCTATGACTTTTACCTTGATATTTTAGCGCGGATTTACTCCCTTTCTCTCTGTCTCTCTCTCTCTCTGTCTCTCTCTTTCGTTCCTGACTTGTGTATATATATATATATATATACACACACACACACTCTTCCAAGAGCATCCAGGTATAGTGAACAACTGTGGCGTTTTTATGATGTTAACCCTAAATATGTCCCCTAATTATGCTCCCAAAACTAAAATATATCACCCACCATGATTACGTCACCAGCACGGATGTTGAGAGCAGTAGGGTCATGAAGGTTCCAGTAGTCTTTCAGAGCTCTCACCTGAAGAACTCCTGTGGCTTCTGAGGACACACAGACACTTCAGTCAAACGTCAATCATAAATGAGCTCAGTCCGGAGACCACAGTGAAGCTGCCCTCAGTGTGTCAGTATTTAGCTGTACCAGCACTACCAGTGTGTTATTGGACTACATAACTGACACTATACAGCACAGAAAAAACCAACTCTGTAAGGAGGTTTTGTCTCATCTAGTTCAGGCAGTGCAGGCGTGAAGGACAGATAAATAACTTTATAATAACTTAGACTGTAAAGTCATGGGCTCTTGAAAAGCAGGTCAGTGGGCCAGGCTGCTTTAGCCCTTCATGCCTTTAGGACTTCAAAGACTTTAGGATTAAAGAGAAAGCCGCAATGGCTGGAGTCACTCACATGAGCACACACACATTCAGTATTACAATATTTGTGAGGACTTCCACTGACTTAATTCATACTGTGGCTTAGCAATACTACACCTACACTTTAACCTAATTCTGAACTCAGCAAGCCATTCCAAATCTACAAAGGTTGCTTTTTTTTGGTGAAAACAGTAAGATGAACAAAATGGCTCAGATATGAAGGAAATTTGGTTTTCAAGAAGAGGTAAATACAAGTTCACAGACATATACAACACAAACATACACACATAAAATATTACAATGTAAAGCCAGCAACAAGATGTAATGTCCCTTGCTACTGCATGCGCGCACACACACACACACACTCAGAACACCACACCACTACCCCCCCACCCACCCACCACACACACACACACCCTTGGGTTTTGTGGAAAAGAACTGAGTGTATAATAGAGAGCTGCAGCTGCCTAGTGAATTATAGCTTTAAGTTCCTCTCTACCCACTTTGGCCCCTCACAGAGAAAACCAAGGTCTTTCAGTATAAACATGCTCATACACTTTACACTATATACTCCTTATCTCACCCCCACCAACACACGCTTAAATATTTCAAAAACATACTCCACAAACACACCATCATATAAATACTATTCAACACATTATACACACCCAATGAAAACAGACAGGAGAAAAGGCAAGCTAGAGAGGGAATCAGAAGCAGAAAAAAGAAAAGGGTGATAAAAGCATTCCATAGGTACATATAGGTACGAAAAAGAAAAAAAACACCACACGGACGGCTTTACCTCGTAGGAGCTGTTTGATGTCCTTGCTGGCGTGAGAGGTGGTGAACTGATTCACGATGTCCAGAGCCGTCTGGTTATAAGTGTTCCGAATGTTCACATCAATACCAGCCTGGAAGGCAAAACAAGCAAAATAATACAACTGACCCCTGAAATTCATAGGGTTATGTTCCAAGAGCATTATGAAATTTTTATAGTCCAAAATGCCATTTTCATTTTAAATTCAGTTCAATACATTACCCTTTACAAATGTAAAGGTAAACTTGAGATCGCTCCATGCTGGAAACTGTTCCGATTGCGGGGCAGCAGCCAATCAGAGGCAAGGAGAAATAAATAACATTCTCGGATTGGCTACTTTCAAACCTCCCGCCTCTGAGTACAGCGGTATTTCACTGTCCCAAGATGCGCTTTGTTGTATTCTTTCAACAGTACCAAAAATGTATAGTTATTTTATATGGAAATGTAACTGAATTTACATTAATATCTATGTTAGAAAATTAGTAAATAATATTTTTCAATTCAATTTCAATTTTTTATTTATTTTTATATAGCGCTTTTAACAATGGTCATTGTCACAAAGCAGCTTTACAAAATGAAATAAATGTGAAATAAATGTGTGTGTGTGAATGAAGTGCCTTTCTTACTAATTTAGCACTAAAATGCCATGGGGAAAAAAGTGGAGGATATTTGCGGTTCCTGTGAATTAGAGTGCGTTTCCACTAAGAATTATTACTCAAATTACTATTCTAAGAAAAAATCTGCAAATGGCTCAAGCCACAGACTCTGAACCACGACTTCGCAGGGGACCACTACTTGCTTTTGGTTTGGTATCTGAAAATGGACACCAGCCTTATACAGTTCTACCCATGTTTAGGTGTGTACCAAAGGTTGGGTGTGTGACAAGGTTAACATTAGAAAAAATGCAAACAAAGAAGAACGCAGTAAAAAGTATCAAGCTTTGTTTAGTCTGTAAAAGTAGCTGATATTGTGTGAGCTGGTGAGGAGAACACAGGTTTTGCCCCAGATTCCTCCTCAGTTCCTCCAGCCGTTGTTTGGATTGTGAAACTCCATCAGCAGCTCCTGATTAATTCAATGAAGGACTGATCCAACCAGGTTTCTGATGGAAACTACAGTAATCCTGGACTTCCACAAGAACATGTTGATATATTGAACATAACATCACTGTTTACTGTAAAGTGTTTGTATTTATTTTTGGCTTTATTTAATATATTTAGTCATATTTATGTGCAAAAACACTCACTGCACATTTAAAAAGTTTTTGACAGTACTGTACCTCCTGGATTAAGGGGGTAAATACATTTTTTGAAGAGCTATAGTTTTAAAGGTCATGTGTCAGTCCTGGACAGCTGTATAGTATACACATGATTTAGTAAAACATACAGGTGATACAGATCTTCAAACACTGAGAGACTTACATCCAGCAGCAGCCGCACCACCTCGGTCTTCCCGTACAGAGACGCCTCGTGCAGAGCTGTACCTGCTTTAGTGGCTCTGTTGATGTCGATTCCTGCTTTCAGCAGCAAACTGAGGGAGAGAAAATAAGAATAAATGAATGAAAAATCACATATTCATAGGCTATTTCTCCTAGAGAAGGGATTATAACAAACACCCCCAAAAATTGCACCTGCAAAATATTTTAAAATGTTAAAAAAACTTCTGTGACATTTATGTTCTCCTACAGCACAGTGTCTTCACACTGAATTAGGTGGGAATAAAATCACCACAGACCGTCTGCATCACTGTTTTCAGCGTTTCTCCAGCCATCGTACGACACTGCTTGCAACATCTTACAGTGCTTTCTCTTGGTGAACCTGTTCTGTGTCGTATTGATGTGCTATAGTGCATCTTTCCAGTTTTAAAACTTGCCTAGCAATACGACAGCAATACACACACACAAACACAAATACAGACACGTGTAAAACACAGAGGGCTGCAGGCTGACCAGATGATGTCTTTGTGTCCGTTGCGAGCAGCAAGATGGAGCGGTGTGTTAGAGACCGAGTCTAAAGAGTCTCTCCTGTCCCCCTCCAACAGAGTAGAGATCATATTACTGCTCAACAACAACTGGGCAACCTGGAAAAAAGAGAAAGAGAGAGAGAGAGAAAGAGAGAGGGAGAGAGAGAGATACAGAGAGAGACAGAGAGAGAGAGAGAGAGAGAGATACAGAGAGAGAGAGAGAGAGAGAGAGAGAGATACAGAGAGAGAGAGAGAGAGAGAGA
>JBBPDC010000028.1:793391-805336 GCA_037974485.1 Hemigrammopetersius urotaenia
ACACACACACACACACACACACACACACACACACACACACACACACACACACACACACACACACACACAGGGGGTCCCTCAGGTTACGACACAGTTCCGTTCCTACAGTGACGTAATCCGAATTTTGGTACAAGTGGAAACACACACTAGCCTAAATCACTTACCAATCCTAACAGTAAAATCATAATCTAGATCATAATCGAGAACTCAACTAAGCCACAGAAGAAGGAAAAGGACATAAATATATTGTACTTATACACTGCACTGTATTGGGGGATGCCAACTCCCTCACTCATACACTGCATTACTGCATATTCTTCAGCCGCCCGCAACCAAATCAGTTAAGTATGACGCGAACAGCGTAAGCTGAAAAAAGTTTTTATGGAAGTGAGCGAAACGTCGTATGTCAAGAATGACGTAACCCAAGGACCCCCTGTATACATATATATTTATACACATACATACATGCACACACACACACATATATCCAGATATGATTACCTCATGTAACAGATGAATGTGGTACACTGGTGCTTAAATTGGAGTATTAAATTATTAAAGTGATGCTTCCATTTTCTGGCATCACTGGTGCAGGGGGGCTAAACAATATAGCTCCATAAATTAGAATTTAATAAAATACAACAGCCAAAGGAAATCTTTTAACCTCCACAGGTTTTGGTTTTTAAGGGGCAACATTTCGACCCAAAATAAATTGGACAGGATTCTGAAAGGCTCAATCCCATCTGGAACCAAAAAATAGCTGTTTTTCCATTGTGAACTGTGCCATCAGTATTTTTGCCACTATAAACTTTCTACTGTCTTCCTACGATTAGCAGATGGTCCGTGATGTTTTCTTGAATAAAAAGCATTAGCTGTAATAACAGAACAAAAGCTTGAAGGTAATCAGTGTAATCTGCCATCCTGTTTACTTCTGCTGTGCAGAGTGGAACGTCCTCCACTGATGATCCTTGATTAGAAAACACAAGAGCGAACACACAGAGCTACGATTCGCTTCGTCTTACTACATAAGCGTTCCATCTACTCTGGCGGCAGATTTTATTGATTAAAGAAGACATAACCATTATCTCTGATTGCATCATCAGTGCTACATTAGGAAAGACAAAGTTTCTCTTCCAAAACACGACATGCTTTTCTCCATCAGCCATGCAAATTCTACTAATGGAGGCTCTGAGATGTTCACTCACGCTCGGTCAGGCACAGACAAGCTCATCTCAGTTCACCTCCTGCGCCTCCGCTGATCTGTTTGTGTTTTTCCGCAGGAAGGAATGCTCCTCTTTTTGTGCCATTCTTTGTTGCTAGTTTGCCGAATTGTCTCCTAGTGGTAATGGGGGAGCTGAAAGGGGACCAATTAAAGGTAAAAATACAAACTAATAATGCGTGACATGAGTCACAGATTTCAGTCTTTATGACACATTTGTGTATGAAACATTTATAAAGATATGATTGAAAAAAAAATCAGATTCCTTGGTAATAAATTTTATAAAAATAAGATAGCATTTAAAAAGTTAATAGTTTTGCAGTTACTTCTTGCTGGTTGCGGTTTACAGGCTCTGTCTTTTTTTTTTAAAGGTATATAATGCAGTGTTCTGAAGGTCCAATGGTACAATTTCAGAAAACACACACTGTGACATCATCTATCATAATAATGGTCACTTAAACTGCCTACACTTAAAACACAACCCACCAAAAGACACAGGACAGAAGACCTTTAAAAGCCGGAACTCAGCGTGTAAGGCTGAGCCTGACCGGGGGGCTATTTATTTTAACCTGGCAGTGACTCGGGTGAGAGGTGAGGTGGGGGTGTGTTGACACAGGCGCCGTTAAGAGCACTGAGGCTTCCAGAGACAAAGCTGGGACTTGAGCTGGGCCTCTTTTTACACTTCCTTTCCCAAGACCATTGTTCCAGAGAGTACAAGGCTGGGCCCATTGTGTTCCCTCCCACCCCACACCAGTGGAACTCTAGAGGGCCTCCATGCTGGATAAGAGATGTCCTGGTGAGCTCACTCAACAAACAACCCTCCCTTCCACCCTCTTCTGCCTGCCTGTGTGGCTTCACAACCCCTGATCCATAATATATCGTCTTATTTTTCTCTTTACTTCGCCATTAGCCAATAGTTTTAGTGACCTGAAGATTTCAATGTGCAGCAAAGATAACTGGAGTCGGGCATTTCACTTAAAAAAAATGACTGATAAGATAAACTAAAATAAATCCAAAATTAGTCTCAAATTATTCAAGACTTTGGTACAGATTTTCTATTTACCGTGAATCAGGCTAAAAGCATCTATAATCAGAAAAATAACACTCTGCAACACTGCCATTGTTCTCAGTGTCCATTCCTGAACGGTGGTTTGCTGCATTATCCTGACTTTAGAGGCTGCTGATTTATTCAATGCTGCTGTTATGAAGGGATGAACTTGGTGGCATGAATGTATAAGCAGGTGGTTTATGTTAAAGTAACATTAACATGAATCCGCGGCAGGTTTGTGCTGTATGTTCTCACATATTTCTATTGTAGCCAGAACGGTTTGTGCTTCAGGAGCTCCTCTATTGTCCGGTTGCATGATTTTTTTTCTGTCCCAGATGAAAGATGACTATCGTAAAACAGTCATGTTGATTTCTTTGGTCATGGCTCCTAAACGGTGGTCCGAAGTCGTTCTGTGAGAGCGGTTCAAATATGGCCATCGTCACGGCAACCAGACAGCCAGCGATTATTTTCTGAAATTTAGGACGACCATCTCGCAACGTGTGTGCTGCTACCATCAATACTGACAAGTGGTTGTAAAAGTAATAAAGGTCTTTGAGTGGCGCTGAGTGACCGTTAACAGTATTTATGTCCCTCTGCTTTGTCAAGGTCAGCACTTCGATACGGCTTTACTCACTTCACCCTCTCAGGCACAGGAATGCCTGCAAGTGAACGACACAACAGGTCGACTTACTTTACATGAGTGGTATCAGACATACCCATCGCCCCGGGCTGCAGAATAACACACGCTAACATGACAAAGAATGCCAACAGTATGTGAAGAATCCGAGAAAGATGCGGGTCTGTTGGGTGGGTGAAAGTGAGGTTAAAACATGGCAGAGTAAAACCAGAGCTATATTTCCCAAGCATGAAATAGCACAACTGTAGATGCTTGAGGTGCTCATGCCAGCTCTGGGGTGTGCAAATAGATGAGTGCAGATGGGCCTGGAGGACAGTGTGGTCACATATACAGCCTGCTGCACAGCCAACAAAAATACACCACTAAATTATATCTTGAAACACCGCCCCACACACACACACACATACATACCCACCCACACAATCAGGAGGAGCCTCTGGGAGAGCATTTACATAATTTTTTAGATTAGAAAATGAGTCTGGCCTGAACAAAGGAGCAACTCACTGTGTCACAACAGTACAGCAGGTTTACAGCACTGTGCAAAAGCGCAAATTGTTTACAAACATTTTTCTCAGGCTGTGATGAGTCTTTCTGCAGCAAAGTTAACAAACACGAAAGCAGTAAAAGTATCAGGACTTGTTTTGTTTGTAAAAGTAGTTGATATTGTGTGAGCTGGTGAGGAGAACACAGGTTCGGTTCCAGATTCCTCCTCGGTTCCTCCAGCCGTTGTTTGGATTGTGAAACTCCATCAGCAGCTCCTGATTTAATTTAATGAAGGACTGATTGAGTCAAACCAGGTTTCTGATGAAACTACAGTAATACTGGACTTCCACAAGAACTCAATGAAATATTATTTTATTAGTAGTATATTTAGTAATACTGATACTCACCTTAACAGTTTTAAATAATATTTTCTCAGGTGTGTATGTCTTTTGCACAGTACTGTGTGTAGGGTCAGGGTCAGGGTCAGCTCCTCCACAGCGGAGTGAAGAAAATGATTGTAATGCATCAGGTCTTGGTTACACTGAACCCGATCCTTCACTTCTTCACTTCGGTTTTACTCTTTATCTGCATCAATGTAGTAAAGGTTCCGAAAATTGTACACACCCTACAGAGTTAAAGCAGAGATTTTCAAAGTGGTCTAAACATGGAACTACTTTCAATGTAATTTGTGTGAAAATTTAATTTGGATCTAGTTAGAAGGATCTACAAAGTCAAGATGCAACACCACCACTTCAATACTTAAAAGTATCAACCAACACTATTACTATTGTCATCCTTTCTTTTAAACCGCAAGAATTAAAACAACATTTTATCTGAAACACTCTTAAAAAGTACCAATCACTTCTCAGTCTTTTTTGAGTTCAGTTGTATTCTTTTGCACAAATTATTCAAGACTTCGGTAAGGATTTTATGTTTCTCGTGATAAAAAGTCAAAAGGGTGGGAAGGGGTTGGATTAGGGAGCTCTTCAAGTTGACGTGCTGGAATAAGGAAAAAACAGGTAAAGGGCATCTAGAGTAACCCTCTGCAACGCTGCAATTGTTCAGGAATTGTTTCTGGAAACAAGACAAAGTGTTACAAGATTTGACTCGGTCTCCTCAGTCCATTCTTGCACAGTTTTTGAAGTGTGGTTTGCTGCATTATCCTGACCTTAAAAGCCAATCCATCCATACTATTCTCGCATGAGACGAAAACTACCAAAACTAATTGTGCCACAGCACAGCAAGCAAAGAAATCAAGGAAGAGGGCATTTCAAAGACAGTACAATTGGAACACGATAGTCTGCTCTCAGAGGGAACAAACATCATTGTGCTGCCTGAGTGCGCAAAAAAGACCAGTGTCCCCATGACTTCAGAATACAATGAGCGAAAAAAAAAACAAAAAAAAAAAAAAAAAACAACACGACAACATCCAGTCAGTTATGTGCTAGTGGACAAAATAAACCAGAAGACAATTAGAGCTAAAGTGAATCTCGCAAATTTGAAACAGGAAAGTGAATGTGGAAGTAGAGCAGGGATCGGAATCAAAAGATTGAGACTGGAGAGAAAATTCAGTCTCAATCTTTGATTTTACTGGCTCTTGCACTGGAGGCAAAAACCATCATTGTATCACCATATTTAAATTATACGATGCATATCTGGTAGGTTGGAACAAACTATAAATAATAGGGGTGTTAATCATGGGAAAAATAAAAATAGATAAATAAACAAACAAACAAACAAACAAACAAACAAACAAACAAACAAACAAACGCTGATGCTACCCATCGAGCTACTGTGCCCTTCTGCGCATGTGCAGTTCCACAGTCTTGGGATCCAGTGCCACAAACGTAAATCTGTGCTACCTTGGGACACTGGCAGCTGTATAAATTTCAAGGGCAAGGGAGCATTTTTCGACAGGGTAGCATAATTCATCAGAACACCCGTGCTTGTATGTACATTGTCTTAAACTGCAGCTTATTGATGGACTTCAAACGGTGAAACTCTGTAACGTTGATTATTCAATCACACAAATTGCAAAATTTAGTTACATTTTTAAATACTTTTGAAGCAAAAATGCATGTTATTAATTTAGATTCATTAAGCAGAGAGTTTAATTATGTGATACCTCTAATAACTATAAAAACTGTGAATTGAATTTAATGTCTCACAGAATTCACACAGCAATAGGACTAATTATGCTCTCTGTAATGAATCATGATGTTCTTCAGAGTTTGTTAAGTACTGATGATGCCAGCACTTAAGTACTGTGACATTTTTCACTCGCAAATCATGAGAAGCTGAAAATGAAGCTATTGTGGAAACTTTCTGCCTTACTGTATGTGCCTGCCTCTGATAATGTCAATGTCTCCGATAAAGTCAATGTGAACTTAGTCATTTCAACCATATACAGGTATTCAGCGTGAAGCTCTTTCGAAACTGTGATTACTTGATTACTTGAAATTAGTTATGAAAACAATACAGTTCCTATATTGTGCCATCCCCAACAAAGAGTCACTAAAGAAAAGTTCAAAATAAATTTCTAAACAGATATTCAAGATACAGGGTTACAACAGTCTCAACCTATGTTGTTTTGAACTCACTCCAATCAGCTTAGTCTCGCACTTACGGACTATGTGGGTGAACTAGTTTGGTTGTGTGCAGTGGAAGAATACACAGTAATGCGGCATATGAGTGAAGGAGTTTTCCTTTTCCTCTTTCTCCGGCATAGTTATTGATTTTACAGCTGTGTTTGGATCAGTATGCGACTGAGACTAGGGTGTGTTTCCACTAACACCAAAATTCTGGTTACATCACTGTCGAACGAACGGATCTGTATTGGAACTTGAGGACCCCTGTACTGTTGAAGACTATGCTGAGATTAGCTTGCTTTCCATCACATCCATCACTGTAAAGTTACAACTGAATCAGACTTCAGGAGGTTTGTTCTGCTATTGGGGCTGACCATGTAATCATGAATTCAAATTTCAAAAGTTAACAACCCATAAAGAGCCTGTGGAAGCCTGGCTTTATATGGACTGGGCCTGGCTGCCTGGGTCTGCGGCCTCTGGAAACGTGTGCATGTCCAAACCATACACATTCCTGGAGGTTTTTTTTACGTCCTTCAGATATGTATCCTAGTTTCTCTTTAAATTTGGAGGAAAAATGAACTCCAGGAACAGGGGGAAGGGGTCATACCAATAAATCACTGGCGTGTGAGTGTGTGTGTGTCTAAGGGAGATGCGATTTGCCCGCAGGGTGTCTGTCTGAGTCTGTGGAGTCCCGCTGTCAGAGCGCCAGAAGTGCAGATAGCGGCCGTGTCCACGGCAGGGCTGCGGTCTGGCTGAGTTCTGGAGGGCTGAGTGGAGAGAACAGACTTTCATCTCCATGCCAAATGACGGCGCTCGGCAGCTGCAGGACAGGCCTCCGGGGAGCAGAGGAGCCCTGAGGATCAGCGGCACAGCCACACACACAAAAACCCCAAAGAACACCAACACAACTTCTGTCTCAGGAGTTTAAACCCTTGGTAAATATTCTTTGGTCTTTGTGAAGGGAACTTGACTTTGAAATCTTATATTTGCTTGCAAAGTAATGTAAAGGAAATTGGAGTGAGCTGTGAGGGCAGATACAAAACAACCCATCAGGCTTCTCCTGCTGCTCCGTGTCTCTACAGATTTAGACTTCATATTTTCTATAGTTCTTGTTTCTGTGTGGTCAAAACATTATCAATTTCCTCCAGGATCAATCAAGTTTTCTGTTTCTTATTCTGATTCCAAAAGTCTCTGGATAAACAGCAGTTTGAGCAAAATGCAGTGACGATATTTCAAAGTATGCATCTTAACAATATCATGTTCCAAAAGAACTGAATATATTAACAAAAACAAGCGTTTTATTGTCTACTTTGCAATATTAATATGCTGTACAATGTATGTTTTACGCAAATAATATTATATAAATACTGTATATTTTTTGTTTCTGGAGTTTAAACCCTCTGTAAATATTCTTTGGCTTCTGTAAAGGCAACTTGGCTTTGAAATCTTAAGTTTTCTTTGCTTTAGTTTGCAGATACTAAACAACCCATCAGCATGTTCTGTTCAGACACAGCAGGCTGTGGTCTGGTGGCTAGGTAGCTGCCTCTACAATCAGAAAGTCATGGGTTTGAATCCCAAGACTGCTAGTGGCACCACTGAGCAAGGCCTGTCCCCACACACTGCTCCCCGGGCCCTGTGCTCCTGGCTGCAGGCCGCTGCTTCACTTGGTCCAATGGGGTAAGTTCACACTGTGTGCTGTGGCGTATTCACGTATGATAGAATGGCCACATTACACTTTACAGATCAAACTGTGGTGCTACAGCTCTGCAGAGGTTAATATTTTCACCCCTCAGACGCTCTGAATTCAATTCAAGATGGCCTCGCTAATTAGCTGGGCAGCTGAATCAGTCTTGCTTAATGAGGCGGAACAGTGAACTCGGCAGCGCTGCAGCCTGCCAGCACACACGTGGTTCAGACTGCAGAAATAAAGCCAGTCTATAGGAGTTCAGGCAAACTAGCCGTTCCTCCAGGTTCTTCAGGGTGATCAACCAAAAATGTTTGGAGAAAATGTAAAAATAATACCATATAAATAATTTATTATATGGAAATGCTAACATTACTGTTTTAATAGTTGCAGTTGTAGATTAGTCTTGTGTAGTTTAAGAGCAGAGTGTGTGTGTGTGACTCTGTTTCATCCATCAGAAACCGAATCAGGAGTGAAGCTGCTGGAATACAGACCATAGAAAAGCTACTCTACAAACACTACTGCACTCACAACACATATGGAGGGGTTTCTTTTTTTTTTTTTTAGCACACACACTGCAGTAGTTCATAAAGAATAGCAACCTGTGCACACATATACAAAGAGTACAGAGCATATCATGTATCCAATAGTAGATATCAAGCATATTGCAAATGAACTGTTCCAAATTGGGACATCGGTTTAACATAATTGAAATTCAAATGAAAAGTCTTTGCTATTTCTACAGACCTCTTGATTAGGTGCCATGATATTTGTGGCATTCAGATCTCAGATCTAAAGTGGGGTCAACTGTCTGGCCCCCAGAAACCTCTTTGTGGATGTGGCAAAAGTCAAATGAGATTTAGAAGAATGGGTAATTTCCTTCAACCACATCCTATTATGTCTTAAAAGGAAAACTTGAGAGAGGGGCAGATTTTGACTAAAAGGGAAACATCTGGGAAAGGCTTGGGGTTTTCCACTATAGCAAATTGATTTAGACAAAAGAGCTGGTGGTATCCACACACTGGAGAGGGCATAAAAATAGCCCAGCACTAACAGAAGAGTGGCTCAGGGTTGTTAGGCGGCTCAGACTCAGACAGTCCCACATCCCCCTGGACTTCATGAGAATACACAGTAAGGCCTCGTCCACACGTACGTTCGAAATGAACGTGCTCTGAATACCATAGGCGTTTTTGTGGCGTTTGGTAGCGACGCTTGATCGACGTCAGCAAGGCGTTCGACTGGCGTTAGTCTGACGCCGTTTAACGCCAGCCTGACGCCCAATCTGTAGTTTCATGTATTTACCTGTGGGGGCAGTAATTACTCTGTCCAGAGTGTTTACACGTGTGTCATCTTGGTATATAGTGTAGTTGAAGAACTACTGCGGAAATCTTCGCATGTCTTCAAAAAGCACAAAAAACGTCCCCGTTGATCTGACGTTGCGCAGTAAGAGGGTGAACCCAGTAGCAATGGCGATGTTTGTTCCTCTCCTGCCTGCGGCGCTGTATCAGGAGGATTTTTATGCTGGATCAACATCGCAGTTGCCGTACAGAATCATGAGACATCTTCGTATCTCCAGAACGTCAACCGAACACCATGTAAACGCCACCACAACGTTTTTCTTGTGTTCGTTGGGATTTTGACACCAAGAAAACGTTGCATGCAGCGTTTATTTGACGGCATCCGAACGCGCAGCCGGCCGAACGCCCGTGTGGACGCTTTGATTTGCTTCAATGAACAGAAAAACGGGCGGCGTTCAATAGGCGCTCACCCGGCATCACGAACGCCAGAAAAACGCCTGGTTCAGACGTCCATGTGAACGAGGCCTAAGACCACTTTCTGATTAACGTAAAAGATAAAATAACTAGGGGTGTTGAATTAACATATTAATTCCAATTAATTAACCACAGATAAAATAACGTGTTCCAAAAATTAAAGGTGATTAATTGCACCCAGTCAGGTGTTCTGTCGAAGCATGCTACCCATCGAGATGTGCTATCTGGCCCTTCTGCACACGTGCGGTTCCACAGGCTTGGGATTCAGTGCCACGAACATAAATCTGAGCTACTTTGGGACAGTGGCAGCTGTATGAGCTTCAAGGCTGCATTTTTCCACAGAGTAGCATGAATCAACAGAACACCCAGCTTCACTTTAGCATTTCTGAGTGTTAGAACATGACTGTATAAACTGGCTCTGTGCACCTCTAAAGCTCTATCTATATGTCTAGGCTCTTCTTATTTAAATGTGTTTTTCTCAGATTATGCACATCATTTGCCTATTTCTTATTATTATCATCAGTGCGAAACTGACTATAGTTAGGGGGGTGGAGGTAGCCCAGTGGGTAGGATACTGGCCTCTGGACCAAGAGGTCATGGGTTCGAATCCTACCTTCAGCACCACCACTGGGTCCCTGAGCAAGACCCTTAACCCCAAGTTGCTCCAGGGAGACTGCCCCCTGTAGTTAAGGAATGGAAGTCGCTTTGGATAAAAGCGTCTGATAAATGCAAATGTAAATGCAACCTGAACTGCATAAACTTAAAGGGAGCATTTTTCGACAGGTTAGCATAATACATCAGAGTACCCGTGCTTGTACATTGTCTTAAACTGCAGCTTATGGAGGGACTGAGTTCTATCATTGTTCTTGCTGAAGTATTTTTCCTCCTATTTTTGATTGCTGAGAGCATTACTGTACATGAACAGTGCAAAAACTCTTATTAAATAAATAGTTATTAAATAAAAGAGACGCTGAAAGTCTGTCATTCTGATTATTCATTTACACATATGCCAAAATTCCTTTACATTTTTAAATACTTTCATGGCAAAAATGTGTGTAATTAATTTAGATGAATTAATCAGAGAGCTTGTAATTAATTAGACTATATTTTAATCGCATGACACCCCTAAGAATAAGAATGAAAACAAAAGTAGAATGTTTCATAAGATCGTAACAGACACGATACCATGTTTGCTTTCTGATTTCATGAGGAATGCTCAACTTCTAGCATTTCATTCATCCAAAAACATGGCATTTGGATGAATATTCAGATTTGTGGGTAAATCACAGTCTCGTAATCTTTATTTTCTTAATCCCTCTTCTTTACCCTGGAGTCTCTCTCTTTCTGGCAACTCACAGAGGCTTAATCACATAAAGGGCCTGCAAAACCCAGATAATCCAGAAGGAAAAGAGCATCAGCCTGACTGCAGAGCTTTGAGACACAATGGGTACAGGGCAAAATAACCCCAAACCTAAACCCAGCAACCAAACACAGTTCATTTATTCTTAAATTGCTTGACATTATGGTTCAGTGACAAATTAAATATACAATACCATAATAAAATAAATACATAAAGTTGAGGTGCTGTGTAAAATGTAAATGAACACACATTAACAAAGACATACTATCAGACGTGGAACGTTAATTGAAATTTAATATTTGCTCATTTTTAATTTCATACAAGCACCCCAGAGAGACACAATCTCTCGGAAGTAAGGATGGGGGAAGGTGGTTCACTACTCTGGAAAAGACAGCGCAGGCAAATAGTGCAATAATTCATAAATAACATTCCTGAATGTAAAATACAGTACATTTTCGTTCAAAGCTGTTCAGAAAGCATCTCCTCTCCTAATACATCTTCTTGCACCTCCCTTACATGAAGGTTTTAGAACTTTAAACTATCCTACGGTTCTCACACTTTCCTACAACTTGAGTGTTTCCTCATTCTGTAAGTGAATGTGGATAAAAGCTTCTGCCAAGTGAATGTAATGTACTATAAAAGATTCAGGGCAGCTGGAGAAATCTCTGTACGCAAGAGATAAGGATGGCCGAGATCTTCAGGGCCTCAGACGGTGCTGCATTAAAGACAGACTCACCTCTCTGGTGGAAACTGCTGCATGGTTTCAGGAGCACTTTCAAAACCCATGTCTCCGAGTTCGTTGTTGCAAGTGCAAGTAGAAGTTAAATCTCTACCATTCAAAGAAGAAACCATATATAAACATGATCCAGTAAGACAGACACATTTCAGAGGGCCAAGATTGTTTAAGATAGACTGAGGCGAAGTGGAAAACTGCCCTGTGGGCTGACGAATCAAACTTTGAAATTGTTTTGGGAAGACACAGCTCAAGGGGGACCATATGACTTGTTATCAGCATACAGCTCAAAACACAGCATTTGTGAGTAAACCGAAAATGGGGAAACACTTGGCCAAACCGAAAAAAAATATTATTATTAAATTATTAAAAGAATCTGTTACAAAACTATGAACATGTTTATTTAGCATTCAAACAATGC
>JBBPDC010000028.1:805436-820863 GCA_037974485.1 Hemigrammopetersius urotaenia
ACACCCTGTGTCATGGCTCAGCCAGTGGCCGGTAGGGGCCACTGTTTTGTTTTTGGTGTGGGGGCTTTTATTTTGACGTTCATGTATGGGTTGTGTCGTGTCTCTCGTTTTCAGCTGTCCTGTGTTTAGTTTAAGTGATTATGTTTGGTGATTGGTTTTCGGTCTGTGTCATGTTTAGTATTTAAGTTCCAGTTAGATGGAACTCTGTATCGGTTCATCGCCCCTTTGCAGCTCTGTTTTCATGTATCGGCCATCAAGCCAGGTCTGTTTTCAGTTTATGTTTTACTTTAATAAAGAAACCACATTCATGGATGTCTGCCTGCCTGCCTGCCTGCCGTTAATGGGGTAAATCACGGCAGCGAGTTAACCCCCGCAGATGGACCGATCCTAACCAAAGAGGCGCTGACTCATCTCACTGAGGCACATGGGACTACGAGCCCACAGGCTGGAGCTCCACCCCAAAGGACCTGGTCCTAGGGGTGGGGTCTGCAGCCCTGCCAAGTGCGGTACGCTGGAGTGGGGTAAGCTGGACCCAGCTCGTGGAGGAGCCGATGCGGAGTCAAGGTGCGCGGTCGGCGCAGAACCAGAGTGCGCGGCCAGCGCGGAATCAAGTTGCACGGTCGGCAGAGCAAGCAAGCAGTCCACATCCCGTACCCGCACCCCGACTTCGTCACCCTCCTCCCAGACCCAAGCAAGACCAGCTGCCCACCCCGGAGCAGCCACCCATGCCAGCACCAAGGCTTAATCTCCCAGCTAACAGGCTAATGGTAGGTAGCACGGGTAGCATAGCGGGTATCCTAGAGTGGGAGATAGCAGACAGTAGGGGACAGCAGGACCTCCTAGGCCCTGTAGGTAGTGTACAGGGCAGGTTAGCGGAGCCTCTCATTCCCCTGCTAGGGTCAGATGCATCTCCCGGATGATAGTCCTGGGTAGCCCTGTAGCACCAGAATTAGCCTGGTTAGTGGGATTTCTGGGGGGGTTAGCCTGTGCGATTAGCTCGGCGAATACACCAGGGGAGGCTGGTAATGGGGACCATCACCTCCGAAAGGCAAGTACTAGTCTCTGCAGCACAAAATGGGCGTTAATCAAGCAGTATGGGTGGATTTCAAGCATCCAATCAGAGAACATCATGGGCGTTCCCCAAGCAGTATGGGCGGGTTTCAAGCATCCAATCATTGTTAAACCTTTTTTTCGGTGACAAAAACAAATGGAAACTGGAACACAACCTGCAAAATACAACTGGAACGGCTTGGTGCCGCCACAAACTTTCAATATTTAAAATGCGATGAGCTGGGATGTGTGTTTATAAACGCACACACGCACACGCGATCTCCCGCTGAATACGCTTTTCTCTAATCAACCTTCCATTCTTCCGGATGTCAGTGTCATTGTATAGAGTAAAAGGGGGTCCAGCCTGCTACTAACAAGGTGTACCTAATTAAGTGGCCACTGAGTGTATAGATTCATGCGTGTATTTTTTTATTCTATCTTGCTCGTAGTTATACGTAAACATTTTTAAACTTTTTAATCTATACTTTGAAGTTGTATTAAAACTAAAAAAACAAATTTTGAAATTCAGTAAATGTAATATTTTGTTGCATTGTAAAATCATTCAATATCTGTTATAGGATGTTATATTTTAAATATTATGCAGGTTCTGCATAATTGCATCATATTTTGCATCATCCAATTACACATTCAGAGATTGAAGGCAAAAACAATGCACAGCAATTACTTGGGTACATAAAGGCACACACAGAGAGTCCGTTCACTCATTATTTATTTAAATGTTAAAGAAATTTTCTTTAATAAACACCAATATAAGGAAGCTCACCACGAGATGTAATAAAGTAAAAAAAAAACCCAGTGATTTATTTCTTGCGGCAAGCGAACAAAAATCACAGCAGTTAGAGAATTGTCTAACAGAGGAGTTGCTCAAAGTTCTGAGACTTAACAAGCCGTTTATATCTGGATCCTAAGACAGTGATTACGTGTCAAAACAAAGACTGCAATCTGTCTGATGTCAAACAGTGTGCTAATATAGAAGAGGAGGATTCCATCTTCTCCGTTCCCAGACGCTTGGAGCTGGGTCGCCTTGTCCTTCTATATCTGGCGTCCCCTGGAGTTTCCTGTAAACAAAGATGGCAGGATCCCCCAGAACTCCTTTCCTTCTGGGCATTCAAAGCTTGTTAGAGACACAAAAAGATCAGGGTAAAGATATGGAGCACACATACGTAAGCAAACAGACTGAATAATGGCGAGTCGGCCATTTAGAAACGCGATTCGCCATTTTAATGAAATATAATCAGTAATAGTTGTAAGCATATAATAAAAAATATGTTAAATTAAATAAACATTTACTTACACTGGTCATGTACTGCATCCGATCTGCCGCCATTGTTTCTGCACGCCGCGCTGAACGCATCCAGACTTCTTTTTCCCGGTATGATATGAAGTCCCGTCATGTAGCCAGTCAGATACTTAGCTTGAAATCCGCCCAGCTGTCGTTTTAGCCAATCAGAAACTAAAATGAAGCCGCCTACTCCGCTTGAAATCCACCCAGTGTTGTTTTAGCCAATCAGAAGAACGCTTTGAAACCGCCACTGTAATACACTTCCATTGCTTGAAATCCGCCCACTCAGGTCTGTGTTCTGCAGAGACTCCTAACTCCCAGAGGGGGGAAACCCTCCCATACATTTTTTGGTGGGGGTCGTATAAGGGGTCTGTAAAGAAACCACATTCATGGCTGCCTGCCTGCCTGCCTGCCTGCCTGTCGTCAATGGGGTAAATTGGGTAAAAGTTAACCCCCGCAGTCGTGACACACTGTAAGCTAGTTACCTACTTTTTACCTATTACTCCCATAATCACTTGCTAACGCCTGTGCGTGTTTGTAAGATATGTACAATATAATACTTTTTATATTTTGTAGTGATTCAACACTAATTATGAGATTGAAGGAAGAGCAGGAAAGAGAAGATACATCAAAATGTGAGGCAGCCAAAGCAGAACATGGAGCTGAAGTACTTGGGATAAGAAAATCCAGCTGCCCATGGTGCACGGCAAGATACTGAGTTTGTTTCTTCGATATTTTGTTTGTTTCACCAAAAATATTGACCAGGAGCCGCCTCTGGAAACTGTATAGTAGATGTACCTGATAAAGTGATAAAAAATAAAGAAGAGTAAATCAATATGTTGAACATTACCACCAGATGGCGTGGTTCTGCATTTTCCACAAAACCATCAACCAACAGAAAATCTCAGTTTCAGATACCAGGGGGTCATTTAATTCACCAGTAAACTCACTATTTTTCCATTTATGTTTCTACAGAGACAAATGGCAAAAACCAGTAAAAATATACTTAAGGCTATGAGTTTGCATGTAATTAAGATTATTTAAATATACAGTGACCTATGCTACATATAGCAGCACCAAATATATTCCAAAACATTTACATTTATAAAAATTTTCACTACTTATGTCAATATTACTGATCTAATACTAATTGTTTACAGCAACAGCAGACTGCTATGTGTGTTACTAGTAATTCTAAGTTACTTATCTACAATATTTCTACTCCAACATAGTGTATTTAATATTATTTTTTGGAGACATTTATTTATACTTTTTATTGTTCTTGTCTCTGTGTCTACAGTCGCAACATCAGTTGAAACATCAGCAATTTCCTCCAGGATCAATAAAGTTTTCTGATTCTGATTCTAATTTTAGTTTGAAGCAGCTGTTTTTGGAATATTTCATCTGGATGGTGTCTGACTTTTCAAACAGCATCAGTCAAGATAAATCAGCATTAATTCAGCATTACTCTACGAGTAAAGTATTTTTTTCTGTATTTTTGGTGGTATTGTGGACAATGGCATATGACAATTTACTACAATTATTTGTTTTTTTACATTAAATACTAAAATGACAGTTGTAAGACACTTTCCATTTGATACAGATTTCTGCAGGCTTTAGGGTATAACACTTTTTGTAGTAATGATTAAAATACAATACAAAACCAGTGATGCCATCATACATTTTATTTGCTGTTTATTAGAAAAATAGACAAAAATAGACAAAAACGACACATTAGCAGCAGTTCTCCTAGTTGGTGTGTGGTCAGCAGTACTTAATTGCTGATATTAATACAGTTCTAAATGTTCTTTTTGTTCTACATTGTCACTGTCAAAAACAAATCTCATATCTCAGATGGCAACGTTATAGAATGTGAGATGAACATTCCAAACAGTAATGCATGTTATTATAACAGGACTGGGACCTTTTGTACAGTATACAATAAAATGTAGTTGACAGGAATGATGTCCAGGTTAGACTTCTTTGAAGGGGAATAAAAAATACCTAATCTGACAGTTCAACCTTTCTGTGTGTTCCTTAACAGTTGCCTGATAAATGAGACTTTTTCATCATTTTTTCATATCATTTATCATGATGCTCCTTGTATTGCGTAAACATTTCTTGATGAACGGACAAGAAGAAATTGACAAAAATCAACTATCCATTCATTTACATTATAAGCTACCTATGAGTTTCTCTTTCTCCTGTAAAGTTCCAGGTTGGAGATACAAGGTTTTGTTCAGAGAGCAAAGAAATGCAGAAGTCTGGTCATTCCTGGTCAAATTATGTTTTGTTGGTGGTTTTGTTTCTTTGCAGAGAACGAACGTCTGCATATTTGAATGGGCAATTACCATTTATTTGTTGAATTTTACACACTGGGGAAAAATGTTTACAGTCTGTGCAAATCTTCAGGTACATTTTATATTTGATGTGTTCCTCCCTCAAAATGTTAAACAGATTATAAACATTATGGTTGCCAAACCTTTTATTTAGACGATAATGTTCTTCAGGTTGTGTTGATACTTTCTGTTTGTATTTCACCTCCACACCAAAAGTTTGAACCTTTTTCTATATTCTGGGGCATCTGGGGATAATCAGTATTAACCAGTGGAGAGAAGTCATTGGTTGTCAATATTACATATTTCCTGTTTCTTTTAAGCCTTTTACATATAAAACACATATAAAGTGCAGTCAATATACAACAACCAATACACAGTTATTTCACACAGATTACAAGCATGCAAAATGAAAAATTAAAATGAAAACAATCATTCTAGTGACAAAAATCTCCCACTTTTCTGCGTTTGTAACTACTAACGCTCTCTTTTGTTTCTAGAGGACACTGCGGCACAGCTCAGACAACCACTAACTAATGTGGAAAAAGCCCTGGGGCTGAAACCGGGCTTTGTGTCTGACCAAATCAAATCCACTTGTTACATTTTCTGCCTAATCAATTCTCTATTTGCTCACAGAGGCCTCAGTCTGGCTTTAGAGGAAAGCAGCTAGTAAAGAGAGGAACTACTGATACAGGAAAACATATTTATATAACTGAAGACATTAAAATCAGATTTATATGACATCAGAGGAAGCAGGTGTGGTTCAGTGGAGCTCTGAAGTCAGGTTTTGCTCCAGGAAACATTTAAAAGGAGCAGTTCAGAGAGTCACAGCATCAAAGAGAATCACAGTGGAGGGTTTGGGGGGATTTTGAGACATGAAGATTTGTAGTCGAACAAAATCAATTTCTCCTTTTAAGAAGGAGAGTGCGCTTCAAAGACAGGCCAGTCATTTTCATTTGGGAAAGGTGTTTTAATCCTTTCTTAGACGATGTGTAAGGGACATTCCTTTGAGTTTACAATTGCCTTTCTTGAAATATTTGTACAGCCTCCTCCAACAAATATTCCATGCCAATATTTCCATGTATCTTTCTACATTTTTTTTATAAATGAGACGTATTCGGAATGATTTAATGTGAAATACCGTGTATAGCTGTGGGGAATCTTACAGGCGTAAATTTCTTTACAGTGATGGTAATAGGAACCAGGGGTTTTATATACTTTTATAATATATAATTTTATATACTGTTCCCAATGAGTGAACCTACACATGTTTTTATATGGAAGGTTGATGAGCAAATAATCTAGAAACAAACAAAAAAAAAAAGTTTAAAATACATATTTAAGCCAAAACCTTTTCAGACTTTGTGAAACCATGCTGTGGTAATTAGGTAGTACATTTAGAGCCATTTTATGCAACAACTTTCTTTAGCTTTTACAGGTATCAAATGCTTCAGATATGGTGTTCCTAACCCAACTGCTGTGAACAAAACAGTATTTCACATCATATCACTCTGAACATGTTATTTGATGTCTTAATGATTTAAGTTTGCTTTTTTGAAATACCCCTTTAAAGTGACATTACAGCTCCGGGAAGAGACCACTGCAAAAATGTTCAGCTTCTCAGGGTTTATCTTTTATAGGTGCAGGTACTGAACTGAACAGCTTTGCCTTAGTTTTGCTGACAACATGAGAAACTGAAAATGAGCACAAATGTTGTACAAATCATGTCCCAATATACATTTTTAACTGACTAGCTAATTTATGACTGTTCCAAATTAGGACAATCATACTGTCCCCATTTAGGACACCACATGTCCTAAAGTGGGACGATAACAAAATGGGTTAAAAATCAAATATGTGTATATCTACACAGCATGTTATACTATTTTTGGTGAATAAACACTTCATAAACACATGTGAATGAAGCAGAATTTTTGGGATGGTAATCAATTTATATCCTTAAGATCAATTTTGTCCAAACTCTATGTCAATGACCTCCGGGTGTGTCTTCAAACAATGTACTTCCTGTTTGATGATTGCTCCGCCCTGACTTATGACTGTACAGGTATTAGGTCATGTGATTTTGATACCTGGAAGCACAGCTTTGATTTGGTAATAATTTCACTGACATTTATTAGTTTGGTGGAGAGCTACACCCACTGAATCTTAAGTGTCCCACATTAGGGCAACTCACCCTACCTCATAAAGCAGAATGAGGTGCTTGTGTAGGAGTTTAACAGATACTGGCATGGGATGGTTGTCAAACTCATAGAGATGCTGATTTAAAAATAAATTGCAGCGGTTTCTTCTCACATCATGTAAAACAACTGCTCATATGAGAAAAAAGGATGATATCAGAACCTGGACTCGACTACAGGGTGTAACATACAAAATGTTACACCATTGCTCCAGCCTAATAAAGTGTTAAATCTCAAATATAACATAACAATACTTAAAAAAAACAAAAACAAAGCTAGACTAAGGCTGCTACTGCAAAACTGTAGTTTATCCATCATTCTTTTTTCTGGAGTTGGGGTTTAAAGTGCACATCCAACAACATTTTAAAAACATGAATACACTGATTTAATCTTCATGAATACATGAACGCACCATAATCAACATTCCTCTCAAAACAAAAGACATCCTTGGTGTTGTTTGTTTACACTGGAGCTATACAGTATACTGTCGTTTATATGTAACCCTTAGATATCGCAGCTATCACTAACAGTGCAATTCTCTATTGCTTTATTAGGATTTCAATTGAAAAGTTGATGTTGAAAAGATGAAGAGTTTTTCTTAAAACACCTCTTACATAAAATATTATACTTTGCCATGTTTTTGTCATTGCTCAGAGCAGAAAAAGACATAAAGACTCGAAGCTGATAACACAGAGTTTACTGTGAATGCAATTCATTGCGTTAATTGCTATGTAATTACATTTGAACAGTATGGCAAAGACTATTCTGTTCTAAGTGGTTTAAGAGCTCTAAAGGATAAAGTAAGCTTTTAAAACAGGTGAGTTTGTTGTCTGCTCCTTTCTTTAAGAGGTTGAAAGGTAAAACCTTTTACTATTAGGTTAACTACAATATTCTCAAACATTGATTTTGGAGCATTATACATATTTCACAAAAAACACTCACACACTCATTCACACACTGTACAAAACACACCACCTTAATGATAACCTGCTGTTTTTCAAGAACACTGATAATGTGTGTTAACTAACTAAATAATCTGTTTGGCAAATATGTGGGGAATCTGTTAAGAGACCAGCTCACTAACAGGAAGTGGGGAAAGTAACAATATTACATGGAACCTAACAAGTATTTCAGCTTTTCCCTCTCTTTTAAAAGAAAAAATAAAATGTGTAATCCATCATATATTATTATTACTAATATGAAAACTTTCAACATAAAATTGTCGTTCAATCTAAATGTGTATATCAGTGACAGCGATGTGCCACCTTTCTTCCTTTCACAAAGCAAGCCTGTCGATATTCATACACTCCGCTCAGAGAAGATCAAAAATGTATTCTTAGTTATATCAAAACCTCACTGGTCGATTCTCTCTGTTTTTTTTTTTTCTTCATTTTTAAAAGAGTCAGCTGCTCTCCACGTCTGATAACAAATCAGACTCGGCACCATTGCGGGTGGGGTGGTGTGTGGTGGGATGTTAAAAAGGGGCAACGCTACCTTAACTGAATTATAACCCCCGCAACTGTACATTTCTGTTTTGTCCTGCAAGGTAACCTACCCTTCAAAGTTTATGGGATGGACCTATTTGAGTTTTTATGTCCTTTTAAGATCCAAATATTGCTGTGTGCTACCCATCTCAGAGAAATGTTGTCACTTTTAATGTCAGTCACAGTAACTGGTAGCTGCTTAGCATGTAATGCTAATCAGATTGACGTGTAACCCTGATATCACCCACGGCTTTGGCTGTTCATTGGATGAAGATAGTTGTGCTCCCTCAGCCATTTATTTTCCGCATTATCAAATTGATTCTGCCACCAGACCTGCAACAAATTTACATTTAATTAATAAGAGTAACAAAATAACCTGCATGAACACGCAACATTTTTCAATTTTCTATCTAGTTTCCAAAGTGTCCAAAGACTGGAATTTGTAATGATACAATATATATAATATCTATATTCATATCTTGTTCTTTTCTTTGGTCTTCTTTTACCTTTCAGAATCAGATTTCAGATTCTCTTCTCAGCGGCCGGGGCTCCAAAAGTACCGTTTCCTGGCTGGACGCTGATTCCGAGACAAGGTCAGTGTTTGTGCCTTCCAATGCCTCACTCTCACCGAAAATATCGTTCTTTGCTTCCTCATGTTTCTGCTCCTCCTCCTCTTCCTCCATGCTTTCTTTATCCATGAAAGCTATTTCATTCTCATAACAGAAGGAGTTAGAGGCAGACAGGATATACTTTCTCTCTGCGAGTTCTCTGGCACTGCACTGCGGAGTGCTGGGAACTTCATAGGTGTTCTCAAATCTTGAGTAATCCACAGTGTAGATATTTTTCTCCTCTGAAAGAACGGGCTCAAACCGGTGGCCCCACAAAATCTCGCTGGCTACATATGAGCTGCGACACTGTGTGGTCATGGCAGTGGCTTCCACCATGCCCTCTAGAATTACAACTATCTCAAATTCAGAGTTTTCCAAATCCTGTTTGCTCATGTCGTAGAATGGACTGTCTTCATCAATCTCATGGATGATAGTGATAGGCGATACCAGGAATATACGGTCAATACCGGTGTCAAACCCAACGTCTATGTCCATCTGATCCAGCGGGATATACTCCCCCTCGACAGTAGTGCGAGACTTGAGAAGCTGTGCACGAACGTGAGCTTCCACCAGGTGGCTCTTCCTTAAGTTTCCCACCCTCCACATTAGACACAGTTTAGTGTCCCTCATGGCGATCGATGCATAGTGGCTGAATACCAGTGTCTCGTTCCTTTTCTTGGGCTTTGCCATCTTGGCCATGACTGCACCAATGATGAAAGCATCGATGATGCATCCAATAATGCTCTGGAAGACCACCATGAACACTGCAATAGGACAGTCCTCAGTTATGTAGCGGTAACCATAACCGATGGTGGTTTGAGTCTCCACAGAGAACAAGAAGGCTGCTGTGAAGCTGTCAACGTTCGAAACGCAAACCTGCTCTTCCTTGTCCAAGTCTCCGTATGACAATGCGACCAGCCAAAACACAAAACCAAAGAGAAGCCAGGAGAGAAGGAAGGACAGACAAAATAAAACCAACATCCAGCGCCAACGGATGTCCACGCACGTCGTGAAAATGTCGGCGAGGTAACGCTGACCCTTTTCACTCATATTTATGAACTGCACGTTGCACCGTCCGTCTTTGTTCACAAAACGAGTTTGGTTATGAGTTTTCACCTGGCCCCCAGCTTTACCATTACCGTAGCCATTTGACATGCCAATAGTGGTCAACTTCATTCCGTCTTCCTCCGAGGACACGATGCTGTAGCGGTGGGCTCGTACACTTCCCATCACTTCTGCCTGGGATGGCTGGACCACGTCTGCTTTAGAAAACAGTCCGAGTTTTTGGAAAAAGTGTTGAAGAAACAGTTTTGAACTCTTTCAGGAACCACCACATGGAAGAAATGAGTAGTGTCAAAGCCTGGGAAGACCTGCAGCCAGTAGTGGTGCTATTTAGCTTGTTAGTGAGGAACTGCTAGTCTTCATAAGCAGAGTGTCTGCAAGAAAAAAACAAGATTTTTAGAACAGATACATAGATACATTTGTCTCACTGTGAACAAATTTTGCAAGATAAGAGCTATACTGTGTAAACCGTGACCAAGCAGATCTCTTGTTTGGCTCAAGATTTGAATGGCGTCATGCTCCTTATACCAGTCTTTCACAGAGGCTTTTAATCAACGGATTGCCTTTGCAACAGCCATACACAATATAAGATATATTTGAACCAGTCATATCAGTATCAGTGGGAACAGGAGCTCTTACTGAAATCAGGTTCTTCGGTCAGGTGAGACAAAACTAGAGCTTTCTGAAAACACCAGAGGGAGGCTGGCAGAACCTACTCCCCAAGGTTAGCTATGTTGGTGCAGCTGTAATGTAATAAAACTACTACAAGAGTAAGTAAGTGAACCTGTTGGAATTACCTGGATTTTTGCATTAACTGCTGATAAAATGTGAGCTCTGTGCATCAAGTAAACTTCCACAGTGGAGACTGAATACAAAGGGAACTCTTTAATTTAATAACTTGTACATGCTCCTTCATCAGTTATCACCTCCACCAAATGTTTCTTACAGTTACTAATAAGACCTGCACAATTTTGAGGATGAATTGTGGACCGTTCCATTCAGAAAGTGTGCTTCAAGAATCAATATTTCTGGGATACCTTGACTGTAAAGTCTTCTTAAGGTCATGCCACAGCATCTCATCAGGGTTAGGTTAGGATTCTGACATGGCCCTTCCAAAATATACTTTAATCGATTTACTTGTGTGCTTTGGGCCATTGTCATGTTTCATCATTTAAAATGGTGCCACAAAAATGATGGTGGTATATGTTTCTACGTAGATTACAGAAGACTCAATTCTGTGTAACACCTTGATGTTATCACCATGCCTCAGATACATGAGAAGACATTAGATACATAGACACAGTTGTTAAAGTCAGTCTTCAGTACATGGATTCAGTGAGCACCCCCAAAACTTTGTCACAAGCAGAGGCCTTCTTGACTTTCATTTGGTCTCAAAAATGCACAAGCCACTGCAAAACATCAAGGGTCGGTGTTGCTTTGTCTGCACCGATGATGTGGGGGTGTATTCCAAAAGTGAAAAGCAACAACTAAAGGCCCTCGCAGCAGTGTCTAGCTCAAGCTGAATTCTTGCTAAACCTTACAAACTGTAATGACGTAGTGCTCATTAAACTTCCTGGGCCACATCATTGCAGAAGATGGAATAAAGACAGAGTTGTCTATGAATTTTCAGCACAATAGTTGATTGGTACTTTTGTTATATTTTGTTATTCTAGGGCAGCACCCTAAATGTGTAGTGTGACAATCTGAGGACTGGAAAACATATCAAGCAAGCTTTTTTAACAGCACCTGCACTTAGGCCATTAGATTTCAAGAAAGCATTTCAAACACAAACACATTGTAGTGAAACTGAGCACAATATTGATGCAAGAAAAGGACAGAGCAGAGTGAGCAATACACATGTGCCTCTCAACTCTTTACAGCAGCTGAAAGGCAGCTCTCGTTCTGTATTTGTAGAAGAATGCCACCTGGTAGTGTAAACTTTGGAAAGGTGTGCACCTCATTTAGAGGGCATTCCCTTTAAGATAGTTAAAGACAATGTAGCACTTATGTGGGGGTTCAAAAATCCTAATCCAAAAAAATTATTTGTTGGGCTATTTGCCTCCAAGGATTTGATTTGTATGAAAGCCACACACAGAGATATCATATGCACTTCATTATGAAAAACAGATGTGTTTCCCAATCTCACACATTGGCATACATTCACAGACCAATTAACGAAATTAATAAACTGTACTCTAAAAACATGAGCATGAGCATGATATATATGGCACTACTGCAGCAGCATCAGAAGCATTTTAATTGGGGGGTGGGGATACCAGTGGAGGGGGGTCTAGAACAGGGGTCTAGAGCTGGGGGGTTGGGTCTGGGCTTGGCTCACAACCACCTTGATAACATGAATTATAACTATATATAGAAAACACTATATCCATGAAGTAATGTTATGGTGAGATTAACTCTTTTACTGTGGGAGGGGGTGTGTAACTGGCTACCTCCATCCACAAGAGGGTAGCGGTATGATATCTGTTTCAAGGTCCACTTAACTTTGGCTAGGATAACGAAATAAATTCACAAGGAATATCCTAGAGTCTTTATTTGCTTCCTGGAACTCTTCACATATCGAGTGTGTGAATGTGTTTGTCTGTGGTTCTACCCTACAATGGACTGGTGACCTTTCCAGGGTCTTTTCAGGGTCTTTTGCCCTACAGGTGTTGTAATAGGCTCCAGCATCTCTATGACCTTGTTTGGGATAAAAGGCTCAGAAATGGAGTAATGAATGACAGTGTGACATGTGATATTCTCAGGCAACAGGATTATTGAGCATACAGATTGTTTAACTGATATTAACTGTACTGAAAGCGTATGTTAAAACAGAACCTATGCTAATGGAGAATTACTGCAGCTGGTGTTTAGGGTCCATGTAAAGTCCTCCTGACATTATTTGTGGTCAGACAAGGCACCCCTTTGGTGTTCTCAGGACAGCCTTAACACCTGATGCCAGTGATTTGAGTTCTCAGTGGCATGTGCACTTCTGCAGTCATCCACAGCTTCTGGTTAGGGCATGTGGTGATTACATCATCCATACACTTGCTGATGAAGCCAGTCACCAGTGCTGTGATCTCCAGGTTGGTAGGGCTGACGTAGGTTGCGGCTCTAAACATGTCCCGGTGAGCGCGCTCAGTCCTGAAGCTTAGTTTTCGTCAGCTTAAGAGCAGGCTTGTCACGTCTGTTGAGTGGTATGTATGTTGGTATTGGCGTAACAGACATGTGGAAGCTGATGTGGGGGTGGGGCTCAGCTTGGTAGGCAGGAGCAATGTTTGTGTAAACAAATGTTACTCCCCTCAACACCCCTGCTGCAAACTCCACAAACTGATGGAACTTAGAGATTGGCATGGTTGAAATCTGTGGGTGTGACTTTTGATGGCTCCATAGTGAATGAAACACTATTGCTGAGCCATCTACATTAAAGTGTGCACAAACTGTGCATCACTAATAACAATACATTGGCAGGTTAGATGTGTCTAATAATGTAGATGGTAAACTTCCATGTGAAATACTCTTTGCAGTGTAACTGCAGAGCTGACGATGATCCACCAACTAAATATAACACTTGTTCACTGGTGCTCCACAAAATAGGGTGTCCATTTAAAAGTATTCGACAAAGAAACACATTCTCTATGAAAAACAGCAATTTGGGTTTTAGACTTCATATGTTCTTACCTTGAGAAATATCCCTAAGATCCCTAAGATCCCTACGCTGATTAAAATTCAGCACAGGCTTTTTATGGACTAGTCATGGTACTCCTATTGCATTTTCGCTTGCTGTATTTTATTCAATTTATATTTTTATTATAGTCCTTTAAAGCACATTCTGTATGATGATTTAAATATACATAAACTGACATGATAGAAAGAAAACTGAAATAACAGTAGCAATCAGTGCTGCATCATTTCATCATTTTATATCTAGTAATTAAAATGATTTATGACATAATAAGAATATTTGCTACTCACATGAAACAGTTGATGAGGTAATCGTAACTCCATGTGTTTCCACGGACGTTTCAGCTGCATGTATCCACCACACAGCAACAGGATTTCAAGATTTCTGAACAGTCCATTTGTCATAGGTTAATATGACGCAGAGGTAATATACTGTTTGACATTCTTTCCAATCTGAAAGAAGTGAATTGACTGCCATTCTTGTAAAGAATTCCTGTGGGGGAGAAAAGATTGTGGCTGAGTTAGAAAGATTTCATGGCAGTCAGTTTCAAGATTCAAGATTCAAGATTCAAAACAAAAGACTCTTTATTTGTCACATGCATAGTTATACAAGTACAACACGCAGTGAGATGTATCCTGAACTGCTCCTTTTTATGACTATATTATACAATAAGTACACATTTATATTTAAAACAAATATAAAATAAGTGCAAAACAACTTAAACCAGGAACACAAGTTTAAAGTAAAATATGAAAGCTAAATTAGCGTATTTTTATGTTTAAGTTGTAAGCTATAAGTGAAGCAACAATGTACAACCTTTAATATACATCAGCCAGATACAGTTTATTGAGAAAAGATATATAGTACATAATTGCTACTAGACAGTAAGCCACCCTCTTGTGCGAAAGGATGCACCTGTTAGTGACATACAGTTTTCTATATAAGTCTGAAAACTGAAATAGCCTCCCTAATTTTTCAGATCACATGTGCATAAAAAATTAAATACAGCATTCAACATTTGGCTCATATCACAGAGTGGAGACTGCAGCAGTTACTGTAGGGAGTAATTTAACACCATAACGAGGACAGCATCCCCACCATTTACCATATGGTGTCCCACAAGGCTTTGTTCTCGGGCCACTGCTATTTTCCACAGGCTTCAGAACAGCTTCTCAGTTATTCTTCTTGTCTGTCAGTCTGTAATTTCATTACTCATTTATTTGTTTATACAAGGATATACACATGCTCTTAACAACAAAACAGTTTGAACTCTAGTCTGGGAGGATTTAGCACATATTGGTTTGTCTTTAAATTACAGTTCTGCATTTTGGTCCTTGGTTTGGATTTTAAGGATTTTGAAAACTACATTTGAGCTAAAACTGCACTTTAAATATTTTCTATACTTGCTGTTCAGTTTGTTTCAAAAGACATTCTAATGAAATAATACATTAATGTAAATTGTTTAGTTTTGTTTTTGGTATTCTGCACAATAAAATATTTGATATATAATTAAATAGTTAGACATGGTTGTTTATTGTATAACTATCCACTTTTAACATAAAAATGTAAGCTACCTTTTGAAAACAATTGTGACAGCAGAGTTCTGTGATGTGTAAGTGAAGTGAAAGTGACCATTTGTCACACGTGAACACACCACAGCACACAGTGTGAACAGCACGAAATTCAACCTCTGCATTTAACCCA
>JBBPDC010000028.1:835763-859543 GCA_037974485.1 Hemigrammopetersius urotaenia
TCATTAGTTACAGAGACAGTCTTACAGTCATTAGTTACAGGGACAGTCTAACAGTCATTAGTTACAGGGACAGTCTTTCAGTCATTAGTTACAGCAACAGTCTTACAGTCATTAGTTACAGGGACAGTCTTACAGTCATTAGTTACAGGGACAGCCTTACAGTCAGTTACAGAGACAGTCTAACAGTCATTAGTTACAGGGACAGCCTTACAGTCAGTTACAGAGACAGTCTAACAGTCATTAGTTACAGAGACAGTCTTACAGTCATTAGTTACAGGGACAGTCTCACAGTCATTAATTACAAAGACAGTCCCCCTGGAGACACTGTGTTCAAGGACACAGTGGTAGAAAGTGGGGATGGGGGGGTTGAACCTGCAACCCTGTGGTTATCGAGTTCACAGGCAAGTGTTTCACCCATCAGACTATTACAGATTAAACACAAATGGAACAGTACAATAAAGGATTTTCCTCTTAATCGATTTGCTTGTTATTTGTACCCAGACTGAAGCCTGGCTGTTTTTTCTTTTTGCTTTGCGACCTCACTCACTGTACCTATCACATCTCACACCCTGCTTGTTTCTCTCTACCTCTCTCTTTCTTTCACTTTCTCACTCTCGCTTTCTTTTTCTCAATCTCATTGCTATATTCACTCACACATAAACATCCATCTTCTAATAGTTTTCCACCCCTTACATCCACCTCTCCTCACATACCCTCTCAGCCTCACTTGAGGTACACTCTCTCCTCTCTCTCTCTCTCTCTCTCTCTCTCTCTCTCTCTCTCTCGTTTTCGCTCCCCCTCCCTCCCTGCCACACACACTCACATATCACCACCATCATCCGTGCGCCTGTGTCTCAGTCTCTCTTTCTCTCCCAAACACACACACACACACACACATGTTCTGTCCCTCGTTCTTGTCTTTTCTCACGTACACTCATGTCGACTGTCACCCAAGGGCAGATCCCTTTCTCCTCGTGTCCTGCAGCCTGGCAGTGGTGTGTGCAGTGTTTTGTCTTGACTACTCAGAGCTCTAGAAGAAAGCAGTGAGGCCATGGAGCACAACCACATCTTTACCGTTCTTTCTCCCAACACCAGTGCCTGGAGCCCGGAGCAGCCGCAGCCGAACAGGCAGGAGGGCTGCCCTCTCGCACCTCTGCCGGTCATCTACTACAGTGCCCTGCTCTGCCTGGGCCTGCCAGGTAAGAACCCCAACACGGGTGCATGACTGATTCTCAAAAAAAAATGATTTTTGTGTGTGTGTGAGAGAGAGAGAGTATGTGTGCGCATGGGTGTATTTGTGTATGTTGCCATTCACAGTCTGGCAAAAAGTGTTTCAGACTTGGTGACCTTGTAACAAGTGGCTGCTGTTTGATAGATTCAACAGATTGCTGATGCATGTAAAGATGATACGATCAAGAAATATGTATATAAACCTGATTCCTATTGGATTCTTGTGTCAGTGATCTTAATTGTGTGGTTCCGTTAATGAGATTGACCCTGGCAGCTCCTACCGGTGAAGCGATCGTGAAAAATCACTCTTTAACTCAACCTCTGGCACAGAAATTTGACCCTCCACACCCCATACAAATGACTGGCTACTCGTGTCTGTTGATGTTATTTGCAGGTATTCCAACTGAGCAATTTATTCACTCAGTCTCGTTTACAGTGGGCAGCAGTGTAGCGTAGTTTTGAGGCTCTGAAGGAGAACAGAGCGATGCCACTCATGGTGAGATGAAAATCGATAGCTTTGCCCTTGAGCGAAGAAGTGAGACTTAAAAAGTTGTAGATTTAGGAGCTGATTTAACTGTTGCAAATTCATAATCAGACTACAAGTGGCTATATGATTGTGTAACTGGCTTTTTAACATGGATCATTTGGACCACACCTGCAGGATAAACCTTGCCTACGAAGGTTTTAAATGTCAAATTGACCTCACAGAACAGGCGTGCAGTCGTAGAGGGCCAGCGAGCAGCACAGTCTGGTGATTTCCTTGCTCAGACACTTGGATTGAACTCATCTGTCAGTATGTAGGTGTGTTTGAGAAGGAGAACTACCAAACTGTTCTGTTCACCGACACCCCAGGACCCTAGTTTGGCACCGATGGTTTATATCGTCTGTTGTATAATGAGGACACACAATCAACAGGTCAAGAGAGAGACATCTTGACATGTTGTAGGATATCGTGTCCTTGCAATCTGTCCCTAAGCCTCTTACAGAGGCCAGAGAAAAGGTAATATTAAAAAAAAGAACAAAGAATTATGTTGTGTTTCTGTTTTTGATTTTTGATTGTGTGAATCTGTGTAGATGACCATGCACTCGATGACCTTTCTCTATTCCACCAGTGTCGCAGTCTCACCCAATTCAAGATTCAGGCTAAGCAGGATCTGGTGTAAATTGGGAATATTAGATATTTAGCACAGGATGTGTTCATTATTTAGGACAAGATGTGTTCATTATGTTCAATCTGCGCAGTAAAAGAGACAGAAATGGGGAAGCGGGGAAACAAAAGAAATCAGAGTGAGATTAATAATAAGAAAATCAGTGAAGTGACACTTCTGAGCTCAGAGGGGGAGAAGCTGACACAGCCCCTTTTTAATTAATCCTCATTTGTTAATGGGCTTGTACATCACAAATGTTTTGTTGCAGGAGAAAGTGGAACTTCATAATGATGTAATTGTCTGTAAATGGCAAGACAAATAATTGCCTGGTTTGTTTTACCTAAACAGCAACATAACAGGATTCTTTTACATTGCAACAAATGTAAATTGGATCAATAATATCAATTAAATATTTTTGTGATCTGTAGTTTACTGGATACATTTCAGCAAGTGCAGGTCTCAGTCATTGTTCAGACAACAGAATAGGAGATGAATAGAATAAACGATAGAATAGAATAATTCCACAAGTGAACAATTGGGTTTTTTTGTAAACATCAGAAACCACAACACATTTTTCTAAACCAGTTTTTCATGCTGATTTCAGATCTGCTTTCAGTTTTTTTTTCAGTCACATCAACCTTTTGAATTATGAGTAAAATTAGATTTGCAATGGATTTGCATGTGGTTTTTAATAAACTGCAGGCACCAATCAAGTAACTCTTTCAATATTTTCAGTGCGAAGTCGTAGATATAATGATGGCATAGATTTAATGATCAGTGTCAGTCAGTTACCACTGTTTCTTCAAAAACACTCAGCATATGATTATTATATGATCATTATACCCACTATCATGCAGCATAGAACTAGCTTCATCACAAAAACTGTATGTGTGGCAAAAACTAAACACAGATTTGAAATCAGCATGAAAACACTACAAAACCCTCATAAACTTAACTCTGATGATTCTGACCTGTTGACCTGTGTTATTGTACAGTGAAGTAATTTGGCTGTGAAATGAATGGTAATACAGCACACTCACATTAGGAATCAAATATGTTTCCAAATATGTTTTAGTGTATTTTATTGGTAAGGATGTATATAATCATGGTGATGTTATGAAGGGATATCTGCCTCTGATAGAAGGTCACAGATCCACATTAATGTCCCTTTCTACAGCCCGACACCACCAGGTGACACACACAGTATTTAATGAAGACATGGGCTGATTGATTTTCCTTTTAGGTCATCAATCTGCTCCACTAAGGCCCATCATTCATATGAGGGAGGAGGATGTGGGTGTGAGAGAGAAAGAGTAATAAAGAGAGAAACCAAAAAAATGTCAAAGTGAAACAGGGCCAGGCATTAATTATCAAATAAAGCTGACAAATCCAGAAAAATGAAAAATGAAACATAATAAGGTGTACAATACTGCATGTACTGTATTATGATGATTTTATATCATTTGATTTGATAAGTGTTTGTGGAGCCAGAAACAAGGCATATTAGTTTTTGTTGCATCACTACTTAAGCTACATTAACATCTATTCTACATCTGACAGTAAATTCATGAAGATTTAGTGGGATTTTCAGGTTAGAAGGTTCCAGCACAGCTGTCTGTTTTGATCATAGAATTTAACTGACAAAGAAAAGCAATACTATTGCAAATTCTGCTTCTTCTGAAGTTAATTAATTTTTTATATGTCAGAAGATATGTAGAAGTTCTGTTAAATATAACTGCTTTAAAATTCTAAAATGAAACAGGTATTGATTTGAAAACATGATAAAATTGGGTGCAACATATTCAAGATTCAAGATGCTAATTTGTCATATACACAGTTGCACCCGTATGACATGCATTGAAATGAACCCTGAATCGCCCCAATAAAATTGAACATAGAGTAGAAGAATAGAATAAATTGACAATTATACACAAATGTAAACAAGTATAACAATCATGGGCTTAAATCCCGAGGGTTGTCCCCCCCAAAAAAATTATAAAAAAATATTGCACTCTTTTTTAAGAAGAATATATATGTATACCTAAAATATTTGTGTAAGTAGAAAAACAAACAAATGCAAAAAATGCATTTAGAAACAGTTGAGTTCCCCCTTCCCTTCCTCTCAGTGGTTTGGCTCACCTACTCTCTACACAGGAGTCAGATGTGTGGCTGAGGTTTCATTAATGTTAACTCCAGTAAGTAGGGTATTTTATTCTCTTTAAATAAAGCGATTCTAATGTTAACGTTTGCTTGTTTACAATAGCTTGTTTACAATAGCTTGTTGCATAGTGCACTGCAACTAACACTCCATGCATTGTTTTATTTGTGACAACTTGACATAATGTTAACTTAACATTAACGGCCACAATTAGAATATCGTTAAGCTGTGCATTTACTAAATGAGCACTGTGCTACGTTTGAACTGACCCCACTGTATTTTTTGTATAATCAGTTTCTATTCTGTTCTTAAGTGTCTTAATTAATTAAAAAAAAAATTTAAACCTTTTTTTTAATTCCTTGTTTTTATTTATAAGTACATTTTGACAGTATTATTTGTTTTCCCTTCAAAAATTGCTCATGAGAAATTTTATATTCCTTGCCCCCCTCCACCTACTGTGAAGGGGGTTTATCCTTTGGGGAGTGCTGTTGAGCGTTAATGAACGTGAAGCTGTTAATAACTCATTAACTACTTTGAAGTAATGTGAATGTAGAACAAGTGTATACAGCATAGATGATGCTAAAGTCTCTTAGACAATGTTTCAGTCAATAAACAGTCAAGTATTTTGGTAGCAGTAAAAAGATGCGTATATGCATGACCTATACAGCAGTACATGTGTTCAGTCCTGTGGATTATTAGGCAGCTGCACCTTGTTTTCTAATGGGAGGAACAAATAGAGACTCTGAGCAGGAGAGGAAAACGGGTTATGCACAGAATCTAAAAATATGTTGTGTAACAGCTTCATTTTTTTATAAAAAAAAAGCTGCCCAGAGAGCCCGAGAGCTCCTCCGACTCGCCACCATTCCAGATCGGCCCCGCTACGCCTCCAGAGGCTCACCCGCAGACGGTCCTGTGAGCCTCACTCCCTGCCAACGAAGGCAGGGCCACTGCGACCACCGGCAAGCCACCAGAGGGCGAGGTCGCCAAGCCACCAGAGGGCGCGGTCGCAAGGCCGCCAGAGAGAGCGACTTCTCCGGAGCCGCAAGCCAGAGTCCGAGCGGATTGGCGTTTCCAGTGCCGCCGGAGAATGCGGGGTTTCCCGAGTCGCCAATGAGGACGCCGCTGCCCGAGTCGCCAGAGCGGGCGACTTCCCCCGTGCCAACAAAGCGCGAGACCGGCGCGGAGCTGCCGGAGCATGAGACCAGCACGGAGCTGCCGGAACATGAGGCCGGCGCAGAGAGACATGGAGGTTCCGGTGAGGAGGAAAAGCACAGGCCTTGCCCCGTGCCTGCACCCTGTCTCCGGCTCCTTCCTGCCGGACCAGCACAGACCCCTCTGCCCCTCCCAGAGCAGCCGCCAACACCAGCACCCAGGCTGAATCCCCCTGTAAGCAGGCTAGGGCCTGTTAGCGTAACGGCTAGCGGGCCAGGAGAGTCAGCCGAGTTGGGGGCACAGGTAGACCTCCTAGGCCACAGGTAGACCTCCTAGGCCCTTTAGAAGCAGGTCAGGGGGAGCTGCAGGACCCCTTACTTCCCCTACCCAGTCCCAAGGTAAACCCCACCAGTCCAGAAGCCCCCACGGATAAACCAGATCCGGGATTTGCCTGGCTAGCCGGGTTTTTAGCAGGCCTAGCATTAGCAGCTAGCATAACGGAGAGGCTAACAGCAGAGGCCAATGGGGGCTCGTCGCCCAAAAAGGGGGAAGAAATCCCCTTGTTTTTTTGGGGGGGGCGTACAGTGCTCGGGTTCGGTGAGTGGGGGAAGGAGGGGGTCAACATTACAGCTAGCAGCAGCAGCCTAGATCTAGCAGGCTCTACCGAGCCGGGGAGAGCCTAGGAGAGGCCCACGGAGGGGCCTGCCTGCCAGACAGCACGGGGCGCGGTGAGCGCCCAGGGGAGGCCCACAGAGGGGCCTGCCTGCCAGACAGCACGGGGCGCGGTGAGTGTCCAGGGGAGGCCCACAGAGGGGCCTGCCTGCCAGACAGCATGGGGCGCGGTGAGCGCCAAGAGGAGGCCCACAGAGGGGCCATCATGTGTGACGGTAGCGGTGGGAGGCCCCCGGGGGGTGCTCGGTAGGGCTGGGACTCCCGAGCCCGGACTCAGGGACAGAGAGCACCCTGCCAGAGGCCTTCCTGGCAGCAGGATTACCGCCTTGGACTTGGAAGGGTTCCTCGGTGAGGGACCCGGACCACGGGACGTTGTCCCCACACCCGCGTCGCCTGGGCTGAAGGGGAACCAGCCCAGCCACAGGACAGTAGGGGAACTACGCAGGTGGGGAACGGGGGCGTTGTCTTTGCCCCCGCCTCCCCACGCCTCGCCCGCCCCTTTGGTGTTGTTTTGGGGGGGGTTTGTTGTTGGGCCCGACCGCCCCAGAGTGGCGGCTAAGAGGGGGGGTACTGTCACGCCCCATTCAGTGGCCATTAGGGGCCACTGCTTTTCTGTTTGGTTTTGGGACTTTTATTTTGGCATGGTTCTGCTTTTTGTGTCACGTGTTTTTGGTTGCCACCTGTTTTGTGTTCTGTTCATTGATTTTGGGAGTATTTAAGTTCTGTTTTGTATGTGTCACGGGGTCAGTCAATCGCCTCATTTATGCCTCATTCGCCTTACGTGCGACACGTAGAAGCCTTATGCTCATGTTCTGATACCCTGTTTTAAGCCTGTTTGTAGTTATCCAGTTCCTGTTCCTGTTATTGCGGCCACTGAGCCAGGTTTGAGTTATTCTTGTTTTGTTCTGGTAAATAAAGATTCTGAGCATGGATTTTTGCCTTTCCGCCTCGTCCCTACACAGAGGTAAATCACAGAGGCCGGTTTACCCGGCCCCTCATGACACACACACACACACACACACACACACACACACACACACACACACACATATATATATACAATAATATGCAATTTTATTTTTCAATTGGTAAATCATACATTAAATGTTTTCAAATAGTCTTTGAATTCGCAGATCATTTCACATTTATTTTTAACACATAAATGGAGTATTATTAATATTAGTGGTGACATTTTAGAAGCAAAAGTCACAATTTTGTTTTACGAATGCAGGAATTTAAGAATTGTATCATGGGATTATCCAGGGAAATGAACAAACAAGATACAAAACTAAACTGTTTCAAATGTTTGAGAGAGAGTGGAAAATGTCATAAGCATCGTTTTGTCTCTTTAGTGTACATATATTACATTTGTAATGAAAAGCATTTGTCACAGTCATGGTGTCACAGCTGTGAAAATATGATTCACTTCACACATAAAAATGATGGGATTGAGAGTAAATGACTTTGTGTATAATATTTTTATCTTCATTATTCACTGACTCTAGTGTTGCACTATGAATTTGAGTGTGTGTGTGTGTGTGTGTGTGTGTGTGTGTGTGTGTGTGTGTGTGTGTGGGTGTGTGGGTGTGTGGGTGGGTGTGTGCGAGACTAGCTCGGTGAATCTTTATCCAGAGAATCTTTCTCTAATTTCTAATTAGCTGATGTGCTGGTTGTACTGTTCATATTTTCTGAACATTTTGAGTATGGATTCACCTTTTCAGTCCGAACCTACTTTGTTATCTAATTGACTAATAAATCCTACCATATGATCTTGATTCGTTTGTTTTGATGACACATCCATGAAATAATGGAATTATTAACAATTATGAATGAATTATGAATCTGCAGTTTATTAAAGCAAATTTTTCCCTCACCAGTCATGTCCTGTTGACTGAAGTTGAATGTAATCCTTTGTGAAGCAGAGAAGAACTGCTTTGATGCAGAAGGTGTTTTCTTCTATTAGTAATCGAACCAGCTGGGGGCAAAATTACCTTCTGGGACAAGAACAGGGGCCTTGGTTTAAATAAGGCCAGAGCCTTTTTGTCCATGCTCACTTTATCGCAGTGAGAGGTCACTCTGATTGTTCTCGTGTGGCTTTCAGAGCCACGCATGCTTAAGAAGACAAAGATGAGGCTTCATCCTGTTTTCTCTGAGCCGCTCTCACTCGGGTTCAGACTGCTCAGGTTGTGCTGTTGTGCCGCCTTTCTTGCTCAACTGCTGTTGTGTGTCCACCTTTATTAAAGATAAGAAATGGGACAGAGGTGGAACAGGGTGCCACCAACTAGCACAGCTGCTGGAGGGCGAGTGAGAGCCACGAGGCAATCATCACCAAGGAGCATGACTTCAGAAGCATATAGGTTTGGGGAAAACAAGATAAAAGACCTCATGGGCATCAGCGCACTGAGGTCCAGTTAGACAGTTGCATTACAACAGCAAAAGAAGCCCTTTCTTGCTAGATTTGCTGCGGCTAAGAAAACAATCACAAAACACTGGTTTACTTCCAGGATGAACCTGCACCTGCTGTCTTTACATTGTGAGAATGATTTCTGTGCCTTCTTCTTCATTACTATTTTTGCTTACAAAATTTATTAAATCTTTTGATCAGAAGAAGCCTTCACACAACTTTTATATTGTCACAGTCGCTTAAAACATTAGTATGTTGTTAAGTGGTGTAAATGTTTTTCTTCCCTTTACATTTAGGTGTAGAAAACCCGCAAATCCGTATTTTTACATGGGATATTTAAAACTGTGCATGTGTGTTTGCATGTTATAGGTATGGTTGGTGTGCATAGTGGATAACAGTGCTGAGGTCTGGTTCACTGTAGGGTTACGAACCCACACTAACAAGAGTCCTTGGACTAGACTCTTAATGCTACATTCACCTACATCTGAATCAATTTTCAATTATGTCACTGTAGATAAGAACCTGTCAAGTGCATAAATATAAAATAATCATGCATTTCAAGTTAACAGTATATTCTGTAAAGGTGTCCTCCTGGTCCATGTGTATTATCACGTGTCACGTTTTTTAACCGGCTTTGTGTTTCTTCACTGATCATTGTCTGTATTTAAGTTCTGTCTGTGTAGACCACAGACATCTGTCCATCGCCTCACATGCCTTGTCTGTATCCTGTTTTCATATTCATGTCTGTAGCGGCCCTTGCACCAGGTTTCTTTCTGTTCCTGTTTTCACGTTTCCTGTTTAATAAAGAGCCTGACTGCCATGGATGCCTGCCTGCCTTGTCCCTGGTTCCCCCGAGGTAAATCACGGGAGCCGGTTTACCCCGGCCCCCGTGACAGATGGACAGATCATCAACAAACACAAAGAGGCATGGGGGGCTACGAAGTCCTCAGTTGGAACGACACCCTGAACGCCCTGGTGCTAGGGGTGGAAAACGTAACCTTACCGGACGGGTTCAGCTGGAGTGAGGACAGCGGGACCAGTCTCGCGGAGGAGCCGATGGAGCATCGGTGGTCGATCCGAGAGATGTTGAACGGTGGAGAGTCAGAGGACAGTGAGGGGGAACAGTGCTCTCTGTGGTACGGGTGGATCGATGGATCCCCTATCATAGATCTGGAGCATTTCGTGGACCCCTACGTCTTCGAATCAGTCGCGGATGAGCTCCCAGAGGAGCTCACGTGTCCGCCTACGTGGAGGCGTAGGCGGACACGTGGAGGTCCACGTTGGATCCGTCGTCCACCCGGTCCCCAACTGCCCAGAGAGCCTGAGGCTTCCTCCGGCTCGGCTCCGCTCCGGCTCACCCGCAGCAGGTCCTGTGAGCCTCACTCCCTGCCCACGAAGGCAGGGCTGAAGGGCGGAGCGAACGTGGGGGAGCAGCAGACCCCCACAAGACAACCAAGCCGCCAGTCAGAGCGATCTTCGCCAAGCCGCCAGAGGGCGAGGTCGCCAAGCCGCCAAAGAGGGTGGCTTTTCCCGTGCCGCCAGAGAGGGTGGCTTCTCCTGAGCCGCCAGAAAGTGTGGCTTCTCCCGAGTCGCCAGAGAGGGTGGCTTTTCCCGTGCCCCCAGAGAGTGTGGCTTCTCCCGAGCCGCCAGAGAGGGTGGCTTCCCCCGAGCCGCCAGAGAAGGTGGCCTTTCCTGAGCCACCAGAGAGGGTGGCTTTTCCTGAGCCGCCAGAGAGGGTGGCTTTCCCCAAGCCGCCAGAGAGGGTGGCTTTCACCGCGCCACCAGAGAGGGTGGCTTTCACCGCGCCACCAGAGAGGGTGGTTTTTCCCGTACCAGCGCCCCGTCTCCGACACCCTCCTTCCAACCCAGTACAGACCCCGCTGCCTTTCCCAGAGCAGCCACCCACGCCAGCACCCAAGTGTAACCCCCAGTGAGCAGACTAGGGCCTGATAGCACAGCAGCTAACAGACCAGGGGAGACCGTATAGGGAACAGCGGGACCTCCTTAGAAATAGGTCAGGGTGAGCTGGAGGAACCCCTGATTCCCCTACCCTGTTCCAATGTGACTCCCGCCAGTATGGTTGCCCCCGTAAGTAGTGTAGACCCAGGGCTAGCCTGGTTAGCTGGGTTCTTAGTGGGGTTCGCCGTAGCCGTTAGCTTAGCTGAGAGGCTAGAGGTGACTGGCGATGGTGGACCATTGCCTCCAGAGGAGGGAAAATCCCCCTTGTATTTTTTTGGGGGGTGTACTGGGTTTGGGGTGGGTGGGTGGGGGTTTACGAGTGTAGGGGAGGCAGCTAGTGGGACAGGCGACAGGGAGAGGCCCACTAGAGACCTGGAGCTGACAGGCTCGATCGAGCCAGGGGAGAGCCTGGGGGAGGCCCATGGAGGGGCCTACAGACCGGAGGGAGACGCCGGGCGTGAGGAGCGCCAGGACGAGGCCCGCAAGGAGGGGCTCAGCCCAGACTGCAAAGCGGGGCTCGGAGAGAGCCGGGATGAGACCCGCGGAGAGGGCCTCCGGCCTACCGGCGTCGGTATGCCTGGCGAGAGCCAGGGCGAGGCCTACGGAAGGGCCTACATGCCGGAGTACGGCACAGGGCGTGAGGGGTGCCAGGACGAGGCCCACGAGGAGGGGCTTGGACAGGACTGCAGAGCAAGACCTAGGGAGAGCAAAGGCGAGGCCCGCGGAGAGGGTCTCGCGCAGGACTGCCGCGGAGAGCAAGCAGGGAAGCCCGTGGCAGGGTGCTCTACAGGGCTGTGGACTCAAAGCCCAGACTGGGGGACAAGGAGCACCCTGCCAGCCGAAGGCCTTCCGGGTGGTGGGACAACCACCGCAGACATTGACGTCGTTGTCCTTGCCTCCGCCGTCCGCCGTTTACCCCAGCCCCCGTGACAGAATTTATGTTAATCAACATTTCTTTTGCTATATCACTATGAAAGGTATGTGGCATGGCAAAAATACAACATCATGATACAAGGATGTAAGATTTAAGGATATAAGATAACAAAAGATAAGGAAGAACATTATTTATCCAGTGGGAAATTCTTTAAAAGAGAAAGAAAGAAAAACAATGTAACATGCAGAAAAATGTATAGAGGATGGCCAGACTGCTATCCACGACGGTGCCGGAAGTGAAATGAATAAGAAATTATATACATCTAATATAACAATATTTACTTGTGTGAGTGAGTTGGAACAAAATGCACCAGCCTCAGACTACTTTTCACATATCATAACTGAATAATGTTTTATTCAGTGTTTACTAAATGATTTAGGAAAGAACAGGGAAAAATAAAACAACTAGTAAAAATAATAAGACAGTAAGGGAGAAAAGGTAATCTACTAATATAATAAAATGTGATACTTGTTTCTCTGCAGTTTATGAAGTTCCTAAACACTGCATGTTGTTTACAGGCTCTGTCATTATAAACACAGTTGTTGTAACATCCCCGGTCAGACAGAAGCACAGAGGCTATCCCCAGTAGCAGCGCCGAGGCTACCCCTGATAGCAGTGCAGAGGCTAGCCCGATAGCAGTGCCACAAAGGCTACAGCAAGTAGCAGGGCAGCTTTTCCCAGTAGCAGGCCAGCTAGGCCCAGTAGTTGAGCAACTAGGCCCAAGAACAGCGAGGGACCCACCCGGGCCGAATTAGTTCAGTGGCCATAGTATTCCAAGAGGCAGCCGTTTGAGGCTCACAGGACGAACTCCTTTGCCCTCCTCTGCCCTTAGGGTGGTTGGGTTGGCCCGTTGGCGCCCCTGTGGTGCACTATTACTGTAACATCCCCAGTCTACTGTAGAGGCTGTCTTTGGTTAAGGGACTTTTATGTTGAAGGACTGGGGTTATTGGTTCACCATGTGCACAGTAGGTGTTTTGTGTTTTGGTTGAGTGCAGTCCTTGGTTTTGTATTTAAGTTCAACAGTGTCACAGTTAAGTTGTCTGTCGACTATCAAATTCCCTCACGTTAAGTTTTGTTGTGTGTCTTTAAGTTAGGTTTTCTAAAATAGTGCCTGGTTTTGTTTAGTTTATTAATTAAGAACCTTAGAAAATGGATGTCTGCGTGTGCATCTCCTTGAGCGGGACACAGCTGACGTGACAGTTGTTCAGTACTGAACAAGTACAACCAGTACTGACTATACCACTATATAAACACATTGTGAAAGGTCATGGAAATGCATTTTATGATTTTTTTTTTAAGATATTGCATCATCATGTTTCCTCATTATATTGACACATTTTGTTTCAGGCCACAAGACTGCATAAAGACTGCAATTGCAATGACTTTGAGTTAAAATCTTAAAGAGCACAGATTTTCTGCTATCATTCTCAAATGACCCTTCCTTGTTCTCTCATTTTTCTCTGTTTTTCACAGCAAACATCCTCACAGTCATCATCCTGTCTCAGTTGGTGCTGCGGCGTCAAAAGTCATCGTACAACTATCTCCTGGCTCTGGCTGTGGCGGACATCCTTGTTCTCCTTCTTATTGTGTTTGTCGACTTCCTGTTGGAGGATTTCATCCTTGGTACCCCTTTACCTCCCTCCGTGAATAAGACAGTGCAGGTACTCGAGTTCTCTTCCATGCACACCTCCATCTGGATCACGGTGCCACTGACGGTCGACCGCTACATCGCTGTTTGCCACCCTTTGCGCTACCACACCATCTCCTACCCCGCACGCACTCGGCGAGTGATCCTGGCTGTTTATACCGGATGCCTGCTCTCCAGCACCCCGTACTACTGGTGGCCTGAGCTGTGGCATGGCCTTCCAGGGTCGAGTGCAGGCAGCAGCAGCAGCAGTGCAGGGCAGCATGTGTTGGTGTGGGCACACTGCGCTATCGTCTACTTGCTTCCCTGCTCAGTCTTCTTCTCTCTTAATGCAGTGATCGTTAGGAAGCTCCGCTGCAGACGTAGCTGCTTTCGTCTCCGCGGTTATTCCACCGGGAAAACCACTGCAATCCTGCTGGTCATCACCTCTGTGTTTGCCATGCTGTGGGCACCACGGACCATCATGGTCCTGTATCATCTGTACACCACGCAACCAGCCAAGCCTGGCTCCGCCCGACTGCTCCACCTGGTGACTGATGTGGCCAACATGCTGGCGCTGCTGAACACCGGAGTCAACTTTTTCCTGTACTGCTTCATCAGCAAGCGGTTCCGAGCGATGGCCGCCACGGTCCTCAAGTCCTTTTTCCGCTGCAAGAAGCAGCCGCCACCTTTCTATGCCAGCCACAACTTCTCCATCACCAGCAGCCCCTGGATCTCACCTGCCAATTCCCACTGCATCAAAATGCTTGTTTACCAGTATGACAAGAATGGCAAACCAGTCTGCATATCATCCTGAGCACAGGCCTTAAATACAGACTGAACTGCAGACTTGACTCAAACAAGCAGAACAACCATGTGGCAGCAGATCACCTTTAAATGTTCATAACTGGTTTACAAAGGATGGATGTAACATTCTAATGGTTGTGCACAAAATATGGCGATGAAGCAGTCACTATAAAACGTCCCAGCAGTGACTATCAGGATTTTAATGCAAAAAACAGACTTATAATCTAGTAAATTCTAGAATATCCTAACCTGAAAGAGTCTGAGATACATCTGATGTACTTCATAGTAGATGGAGGAACACAGTTGAATGGGATAAGTTTGAGACTATTAGTCTCATAAGAACGGGTGTATTTTATTTGAGTGTTTTGTTTGTGGCGTTTGACTGTATCCTTCAGTAGAATTTTCAAAGCTGAAGCGGGATCAGTCCTGACCCAGCAGAGAGCTGCCTCTTCTGTAACGTTATTGTATGTTGTCTCTGACTTTCAGTGGTGGCTCATATTGCAGGCCTTCTGCACAAGATACTGCAGATAATAGTGCTAATATTTACATTTTAATATGATAGAGAATGTGATTAAGTCTAAGAGGCTGTTATTAAAAATCAGCCTTTCGGATGTGTTCTGTTCCGACAAGTGAAAACTGCACAACACAAAGGCTGAGTTTTGTGATGTTCTGGTACTGTATAGAGCTTCTGTATACTTGACTGTTAGACACACAATAAAGGCAAAAAATACCTCATTAGCCAAAACTCATTTAAAGGGATATGTCACAGGTAGATGGCCTTTAGTACTTATTCTTAATGCCAGTATTAGCGCATACTGAATGTATTTGTACTTATATAAAACCTCTGATGTAACCTGTGCACTTACATGTTTGATTTCTTTTAATTAAATACGTGAACAAGTGCCATGTCATACCTTGCAATGTTTGTTTCCGTCACAACAATGAAATAAAAATGAATGACTCCAGTATCAAATATTACATTGAGGGACTTCTCTTCTCAAGAGTTAGTTTTTCCAGGCTTATGAATATTTTAGTAGTTATAATTTTTAAAAAGTTAATAAAGAAACTTTTACCAATGATTTGGTTTATTGCCCTGATTTTTTATTAGTTAATAGGTATTCGTGTTTTTTAACAATTAAGGGTAAGTATTCTAAAATTATTCTCTTAAAAATGTAAAATGCTGTATTCTGTAAAAAAAAAAAACTGTATTCTGAATAGTGTATTTTCATGTAATGCGGACTACTGGAACACTGATCACTTAACTTCTTTATTTTGATTAAATGAATGATTTAAATGTTCTTAATACTTGTATTTCATTGCATCCCAAACAATGACGGCACTGTTTCACATAATGCTGTATGTGAAATGTATAAGCATTTTAAATCTAAACTGTTATCTAGTAGTATTTTAGCAGTAAAGGCAAAGTAATTTCTGTAATCTCATGTTTCCAAAGTGAAAATCTGGTCATACGTGAACACACCACAGCACGAAATACTTTCTCTGCATTTAACCCATTCACCAAGTGAAGCAGGGGGCAGCTACAAACAGTGCCCAGGGAGCAGTGTGTGGGGACAGTACCTTGCTCAGGGTACCTCAGAGGTGTCTAGCAGTCTTGGGAATCGAACCCGCAACTTCCTGATCACTCAGCAGAGGAAACAGTGTCATCAGATGTTGACAGAGGGTCAGCCTTTCTGGCATGTGCAATAAACTTTCAACAGACTTGCCTTTCTTTTTTGAGAAACTGTTTTTATGTCACATCTGGTCTGCCTCAGTCACGCCCCAGCGGAGCCCATCTCCAGAATATTGAACATGCTCAGCTTTGGGCACGTCTTGATGATGTAATGCATTGTTATGTGTTTGGTCGTCTGGTGCCTAGGCAACCCAGGTGAGAGTACTGAGCCTCTATAGCTCGTTAGCAGGGTTGTTAGGTACATGTCCGCCTGTCTAGGTTTACCTGTCTTGTTTCTGAGTTCATTGTCCGTGTTGTATGTTTGGTTGTTTGTGAATGTGTGAGTATAAAGTCCAGCAGATCCAGAGGATAGGTGCGTGTTCACCAAGCGCTTTGTGTTTTAGTTTGTGCCTTTGCTCCGCTGACGGTCCCTGAACACCTGCTGCGCCAGCTTTGGCCATCACTACTACAGCCTGCTCTCCAAATGGCAGTTGGAGGGCACCTCTGCAGAAGCCACTTAGCACAGAGCTGGTAGCTCTGTGCAGTGCACTTCTGTCTCAGTTTACGTTTACGGCATTTAGCAGACGCTCTTATCCAGAGCGACGTACCTCAGTGCTTAAAGTAGTCCATAACTGTTCTTAAACCTGTAAAGCTGTACTTAAATCAACAACAGCTATTTAACTGCTGGCTAAGCTACACACCATAACAAACCCTGTCAAAGAGAAAAAGCAAGTCAGAGTTTCCTCCCCTCTGTCTCTACAGGCATAGAATGTGTGAAGCTGTCCCCTCTACTGGCAATAATAGTGTGACTACTGGACTGGTCTCTATGCTCTTAGGCCTCTGACCTTCTCGAGCTTGGGTTCCTATTTTGTGTGAAGGTCCTCCAGGAACTACCCTGAATTAGAGCTCAACCACTCTGATTGTCTTCATCAAAACTCTTTTATTCATGAAAGCTGATTCCTGCAATTGTGTCCTTCTAGTAAGCCCGACATGACATTTTAATGCTTTTTAACTCAACAAAACTTCATTACTGTCACGGCCGTCTCGCCTTCCCCTCCCAGACACCGTCTTAAAACCCCAGTTCGTGTCGTGAGGCGCCTGTTTCCTTTGACTCCCCAGTTTATTCCTCGCCTGCCTGCGAGCAGCCCCGCCTGTGATTCCCTTCCCTGGAGCACGAGTTCTCCCTACACACCATGACAATTACAAAAGAATAATTCCACTTGTTGATCATTACTTGCTCAGACCAAAAAGTTAAAATTAATAGATCATCAATACAAGACTTTCAAAATATGTCTCCATTTTTTTACTCCGTTAATAGCTCTGGGAATTCAATGGGATGGAAATAGGGTAAGTCTTTTCTGTTAGCATGATAGCAAACACTGGAATCATTCAGTCCTTGAAAAGTGAAGGCAAGCATTGAAGTAGAAGCTGCTACTACTGGCTGCATAGAAGATACAGAGATTCATGCCGTAATGGCTGGCTTCAAAGAGGCTTCTGACCAGGTCAACTCCAATGGCTTCCTGGACTCTCCTTCCCATGATCATGTCTGGCCTCCAAAGAGGCTTCGGGAATTGTATCTATTTGACTGTATTCAGAGAAAATGCTGTGTCCTTTGTTTGTGTTTCTCACAGAAATCTGACGTAAAGACTCACAAGTACCTCCTGCGAGTTTGTCGCCCTATATTGGCTAGCCAGCAACATGGCATGTCATTTATTTAGACCAATATAATTATGTCCTTGGTATGTGGAATTACTTTGCTTTGTGTTTTCAATAAATCATTAGTGTAATGATGCCTTACACGTATGTTCTAATCAACAATGAACATTGAATGAATAATTTAACATTTAATTTAATCTGATTACCTGATCCAGTTCTGTTGCTAAAGATTTATTATTTCTAAAAAAAATTTAGTCATGTCACAATTCCTGCTATTCATGTTTTAAGAAAGAAATGAATCTGGCTTAAGCATTTGAGGCAACAGCCGTACACATTCAATTTTGTGCCTGAACCAGGCATACATGTTTCCATGCATAGAATGCATTTCTTCAGTATTCTCTCCTGCATGTGATTCTTTGATTAGAACCACTCCTAACCATGTGTGTTCAGACACTCCTAATGGTAGAAAAATGTAACCAAAAGTAAACACATGCAAATTGTGAGATGTGGAGATGTACTAATGCATAGTAACTTATATGAAAGAATATGTAAAAGTAAAAATCTAATCATAAAAGGAACGTGTAAAAATCACAGATTACAGAAATGTGTGCATGTGATTAGAAAAGGCAATCCCTCTGTCATTTGTGATGCATGCAAGCTTCTTGAATGCCATCCCAAACTACTCAACATGGGATACAATTTTCTAATTGTACAGAATAGCACAGTGGGATTTCCTACACTGCATCTTTGTACGAGACCAAGGAAATCCCCTGAATGGTATTGTCGAACGGACAATGCGCTTGCTGAAACCTCAATGGCTGTTCTTGTCTAATAGAGGCACTCCACTAAATACCTGAGAAGATTTGCTATGATGAGCTTTTCACAATGCTAACCTTTATATCATAAGTGATGTAATTTGGTGCATGTATGCTACATTATAAAACACTGGGTACTGCACAATGTTACTCTGAAGACTGCCATACTGTTCGAAGTCATGCATTGGACATAGCAGTCACCACATTGCTGCAGAAAGAACTGACCCTTAAGTTTCAAAATGTGGACTTCGCAACAAGAGGGTGGACCTGCTGGATCGTAGCTGTACAAACATCACTGGTGTATTTAGTTCTGATACACTAATCCCATCATGCAGCCAAAAACACCCTGAAGGCCATTTCTGTTCTTCACTCCTGTTTAGAGCACATTGATCTGGACATGTTTAGAGAGGCTGCAATACACAGCAGCTCTACCAATCTGAGGGAGAACACAGCATCTAAAAAAACTGTTCACCAGAGCCTCCACACTCCTGTTCTCCGTGATATTGCATGTCTGTCAGAAAGCCATCTTCAAGTATGCTAATGAAACAACCAGCCTAGGCTTCATTGCAGATGGAGCTTTATCAGAGTGGCGAAGTGACAGCAACCTCTGTCTCAAATTCAAAGGACATATTTGTGAACTACATTAAAAGGGTGGGGTAGACTTCCTCATAGATCTATGAAATCAAAGTAAAAAAGGCAGTAGTGTTTAGTTTCTTGGTGTACACCTCAGTGGTGAACTCATCTGGTCACACCACAGTAACACAGATGTAAAATTCTGCCTCATAAAAAGCCCAAGATGTATCCCAACTCCTAAAGCTGCAACATAGAGAGCATCCTGACCGACTGCATCACAATTTGGTATGGCAGCCTCCACCTGTGGCTACAAGGCACTTCAGAGTTTGATAAGAACAGCAGAGTTCATCATAGACCATAAACTTCTGGCTTGAAAGGACATCTGTCAGTCACAATCTCTGAGGAAGGCTTAAAAATTCAGAAGACCGGCAGTCACCCAGGACACAGACTGTTTACCAGGATGCCATCTGGTGTGTGATATCAGAGTATTCAGTCAAAGAATACACAGGATACATAACAATTTTAGCCATTAGCTTTGGGCATACTGAACATGCTGTAGGCCATTCTCTAAAATCCCCCGTCACTTTAATGTTTCCACTATGGAACAATGCAGTTTTTAATTTCATTATATTATTATATAATTTATTTTATGTATGTATGTATGTATGTATGTATGTATGTATGTATGTATGTATGTATGATTTAACTGTTACTTTTCTATACTGTTGCAACTGGCAAAAGTAAGCACATTTACATTTACGGCATTTATCCAAAGCGACTTCCATTCCCTAACTACAGGGAGCAGTCTCCCTGGAGCAACTTGGGGTTAAGGGTCTTGCTCAGGAACCCAGTGGTGGTTTGCTGAAGGTAGGATTCGAACCCATGACCTCTTGGTCTAGAGGCAAGTATCCTACCCACCACAGGCACCGGTGGTAGTTAGGATTACATTATGATACTTAATAGAGAATCAGTAGTATATAAGTAATGTTGACGTAACTAGTGATATTGCACATGTAAGACTATTGCACATAATGAAACACAGTTTTTACAGTGTACAGGCCTACACTACACTACAGGCCTGCTTGTGTTATAACCTGCAGCATGGGAATAATAATACACCATTTCTGCACGCTTGAAAACTATGTTTCACATTTGGGAGTTTGCAGGAGACGGTTTGAGTGCTCCCTCTTGTGGTAGAGAAGAAATATTACAATAAACATTAGGACAAAGCAGAGCTTTCTAGAGACTTAACAATAATTTGACTTCCGTTATTTTTAACCTGAGCTCCAGTTCAAAATTAAGCAGTACATTTTAGACACATGTCTTGTCCAATCTTTTATTGCACAGTTGTTGATGTTTGATGGATCAGAAGTTTTGATAGTAATTGTTATTAGAAAACATTAGAGATATTAAGGAAATTTTCTCTTTGCCTTGCGGTGCTGTGTTTAAGGTGAAATGTAATTTTTCCGTACATTTTTCTCATACGAAACACACCCCATGTTTAATGCATCTCAATCCAAGTGTTCATGGACCAGAAGGGAGCCAGTGAAGTCATAATCCATCAAAAGAGAGCCAACTTAGGCGATGAGGAGTCGAGACACAATCATGAGTTTGATTATCTTGGTAGATCTGAGAACAAGTGTGTCTTTACTGCGATATGGAACTCAAGAAGAGGCTGATGTAGAATTTCTTTTGCTCGGAAAAAGATGAACAGCAGGGGGAGGTCTGAATTGTGTGATAGGGGGTGGGTTACAGGGCTGGGCGGCTCAAGTGCTTCCTCTGGTGGTCGAGAGGAAACGTTACATTAAACATGAGGACGACGCAGTGTTGTTTAGAGGCTTTAGAGTAATCGCGGCCTGACGCGCCTCCAGATCCGAGACTGATGAAAAGACCGTAGACCGTAATACACGCGAAACAAAACATCTGACTATTGTAAGGACACCGAGGGGCTCTGAGGAGGTAAGCGCGTCGAACAGACTAATAGTAATAATAATAATCATTATCCTCATAATAAACGGCTGAGGGCCTGTAGATGACGGTGCTGATTCTGTGGTTCGATGTACAAAAATATTCCTTATAGCTCATATAAACTCCGTTATATCTGCGATTTTAAGCCTTATATGCTGTAATTCGAGTTCATTTTTACATTCGCATCGCGCTCCTTTAAAGAACTAACAGTCCTCTGTAATTATGCCCTGATTTATGCGTGCGCGTGAACGGTGCGGGATGTCCAGGTGAATACATTGTAAACTGTAACCTGACATCAAATTAAAATTATTTCTTTTCTTATTTTTTAACAGTTGAGGGAAGTCAGGCTTTCCTGATATCTGAAATGAAACAGAGCAGGGTCAATACTGTCAATATCAAAGGCCACTCTTAGAAACTGTTCTAACGACCTTTAAACTGCAGTTACAGGAGCATCCACACTGCAGAACCAGAAGTCAGCAGGGGCCTGAGGGACCATGGGCTGCTTGGACACAGCACTCCTGATCAGTCTTGTGTTAAACCGTGTGGCTGAGGGGCTGGGCACCAGCAGAGGTATGGCTTTCAATTCTGCGTCTGTTGAAATTATGGGTGTCTTGATATCGCTTCTTCTGATGACAATACCAAATGAGTCTCTGCGGCAAGATATTCAGAGTTGAGTTAAGCATTAATGATTGTTTAGTCTTTCCTGATATTTGATCCAGTAATTTGCTGATTGACTGTATCACCAAAACAATGCAATTTACACTATTTTACACCATTTTCTTTTAAAGGTGTCTTGATATCACGGCTTCATATCTAATGACGATACCAAACTCAAAATCTTGAGGGTCTGCCAATACTGATACCAGTCTGATACTGTCTTTTCCCCTCTTTTAAATAACACTGCAGCAAGTAATTCAAAGTTTAGATAAGCGTTTACAAGATTGATTAGGCTTTTCCCAATTCAATTCAGTAATTTTGAGTGTATCAAACCGATAACGATACTAAGAATTTTTGCTTCCTGACTGATTATTTATCACCAAAAAATATAATGTGCACTATTTTACACCATTCTGAAAGTAAGGGTGTCTTGGTTTCATGCCTTCATGTCTGATGATGATACCGATACTGGTCTGATACTGTCTTTTCTTTAAAATAAGTAAACTGTTAATAAAATGTTTGTCTGGGTGCACCCTTACTCAACTAAACTTTTACCTGGATCTAAATTCCTACTTTGTGTGCTCTGTAAGGAGTCAGGACCCATTTGAGACGCAGATCTGTTGCCGCAGATCTGTTACTTGAGTCCTGCCCGAGTCACTGCTGTGAATTATTCAAAGTTTAGTTAAAAATGTACGTGATTGTTTAGCCTTTTTTCCACTCGATGCCAATACCGAGCATAAGGTTGGTGAAAATGTCGCCAAAATTATTTTTTTTTTTTTTAATTTACACAATTGTACACATTTTACCATTTTATGTTTTACATTTTCTGTGTCTCTTGAAATTAGGGTTGTCTTGATATACATTCATGTCTGATGACGATACCAATACCAGTTTGATACTGTCTTTTCTACCTCTTTTAAATAACTAAACTGTTAAGAAAACATTTGTCTGGGTACACTTTGCTCAGGTCTAAATTCCTAGGCAGTGTACTCTGGAGGGAGTCAGGAACCATTTGAGACACAGCCCTATCGTGAATCTGTTACTCAAGTCCCAATCAAGTCAGAATCTCTGCGGCAAGTTATTCAAAGTTTAGTTATGCTTTTACAATCTTTAGGCTTTTTCTGATTCGATCCAGGATCAGATCGATACCGAAATGAAGTATCAGATTGGTCAAAATTTTGACTCCAAACATTGTTATTTGCTGATTTTTGCTACCAAAAAATCTAATTTACCCAATTTCCTCCTCACCCCAAACATGTTTGGTGTTTGATGTCTGAGGTTTACTTCCTTAGTTGTGCAGTGTAACTATAAACATCAACTAATAACATCATGTTCAGCATCTTTTATTGCACAGTTGTTGATGTTTGATGGATTAGGAGTCTTGATGGTTATTGGTATTAGGAAAAAATGAGACATATCTGGCTCAGATAAGAATCATAATAGTTATAACAAGATAAAACTGGGCTGAGAAATGGTTAAGCTTCTTCAGTTGCAGATAAACATGGGTTTTATTATCTTGGTAGATCTGAGAACACGTGTGACTGTACTGAGATATAAAACTGAAGAAGAGGCTGGAATTGTGGAAGAGGCTGTGGAATTTCTTTTGCTCTGAAGAAATAAATGAGCAGCAAGAGACTCAAGAGGCTGTTTTTCCAGCTGGTTTAATTTTTGTTTTAATAAAACTACAGAGATATTTAGGAAATCTCCTCCTTGTCTCGTGGGGCTGTGTTTAGAGTGAAAATGTTTTGTAAACTGTTCTCTTAAGAAACACACTTTAATGCATCTCAGTCCCAGTGTTCCTGGACCAGAAGGAAGCCAGTGAAGTCATAGTCCGTCAAAAGAGAGCCAATGTAGGCGATGAGGAGTCGAAACTGCCCCCCAACCTCGAGAGGGAATGTCTAGAGGAGGTCTGCAACTACGAAGAAGCAAGAGAGGTGTTTCAGGACACTTATCGCACCGTAAGTCTCTGGAATTTTAATTATAATCAGCTTCTTTATCATACAGAGTCAAACACTGTGTAGTTGAGAGCAGAGTACAACCTAACAGAGAGTAAAAAGTGATACAGAGTGTTTAATGGAGTGAAACAGATTTTAACATATTTCTTTAGAGTTGCAATCAGCAAATCTGTATTGCTGACAGACATTTCTTGAATTTGACTGTTTTTTTCTTGATAACTGAGGTGTGTTTATAAGTGTATAAGAATTCACCCTTTCAGTCAACTCTGAAATTCTTGGCACAAGTTGTGAAAGTGTCACGTCTGAAGGGGCTAGTCCCCCTTAGTCGTGAGCTGCCTCGGGGCATGGAGCACACGGGAAGCCAGGGATCCATGCAGGGGTATTTATTCAGAAACCGAA
>JBBPDC010000028.1:869583-909493 GCA_037974485.1 Hemigrammopetersius urotaenia
ACTTTGGGGGGTCATTATCCGCTTAGAAGTAATCCTACAGTTCTTTGACTAGGTGTTATGCAATACGATACCGCATTCCGCCTTAATATTCCTCTGCAACACAAGCACCGCTCTTTCAGTACTTCACATTCAGAATGTTCTTCTTTTTCAGTAAATGGGTCTTGGACAGAACAATACATCAGCTAGCACAATGGCAGATGCATACCCAGAGTGATTGGGTAAGGAACAAGACAGGTGGATTCTTAGAAAAGGTGCTTAGAAAACTTCCAAAGTGCTTAGAAAAGAGTGCATTGAAGAGATGAGCCTATTTCAATGCCAGTAATCTCCATATTTTGTTTATGCACAGAAGACAGTAAACTGAACGGAAATCCTAATGTGAAATATATTTTTTATTTAATTACAGCAAATTTGACAAATGCGGTTTAGTTGGTTTTTTCTTTTCTTTAATTTTTCAAACATAAATTTGACAGTCCTTTATGGTACTACAAAACCCATCAAAAAAAAGTGTAAACATACAAACAATATGAGAGATTAAATCCCAGCAGTACAGATTCTGTACCGCTATTACAGTCTGCTCCCAGCAGGCCATTCTTCAAAAGCAGGGGTCAGAAAAATCTTATTTACTTTTACTTATTTTATCATCATAGTAACATGAATGGCCCATGGGAGAGAGGGAGAAGATGGTGTGTGAGGGGTGTATAGCGTGTATGTATCAAGCCATGATGCAGCTACAGGGAATGTTCTTTATAGTCTTTTTGTAGAACATGGTGAAGTTTGTGGAAGAGGTGCATTCTCTGCAGAAAGTAAAGACACTTCTTGGTGATGGAGCTGGTGTTGAAGGTCCATTTGATGTTCTCTGCAATGTGAACACCAAGGAACTTGGTGCTGTGGACGAACTCCATTGAGGAGTCGTTGATGTTCAGCGGAGAGTGATCATGTCATGCCTTCCAACCATCTCTTTTGTTTTGTCCTCTTTCAGACACAGGTTGTCGTTCTTTGCACCAGTTCATTAGCTGACACACCTTTTCTCTGAGTGGCACCTCATTGTTCCCATTGATCAAACACATCACGGTCATGTCACTGGATGAGGTTTGAGCTGAACAGCAGAGGGCTGTGCACATAAATCTGGGGGCTGTGCTCAGTTTGGTCATACTGGAGATGTTGCTTCCAATCCAGACTGACTGAAGTCTCCCAATCAGGAAGTCCAGGATCCAGTTGCAGAGGGAGGTGTTCAGGCCCCCAATCAGATGCTGAGGAACGATGGTGTTGAAAGCTGAACTGAACAGCATTCTCACATAAGTGTCCTTTTTGTCCAGGTGGCTGAAGGTGGCAGAGATCATCCATAGAGCAGTTGGGTCCAATGAGCGGGATGCTGCAATTTTATGTGCCTCATGATGAGCCTTTTGAAGCACTTCATGATGATGGGTGTGAGGGCAACATGATAAGTCACTGACGGCAATGGTTTGCATCCAACCTTGATGACCGGAGGTACCAGATAGCATGGCAAGGTTCCCGCATATCAAATTCTCTGTCCAACATCTCCTTTTGGATGGTGGCCCACCACCTCAAGCTGAATCCCAGCAAGACCGAGCTCCTCTTTATCAAAGCTACAACCTCATTGCTTCTGTTGGGAACCCTATTATCGTCCCTTCAAAGAAAGTAAGTGTTATGCTTGATGAAGATCTGCCTTTCTCGCTGCAGGTTGACCACAACTTCAGAACATGAAGATAACTTCTTCACAACATCAGATGAATCCGAACCTTTCTCACCACAAAAGCTACACAGTTACTGGGACAGGTTGACCCTTGCTGTTCTCAGGGCATTGTTATTACCTGATCTGGAGGCAGAGTCTCAGGTTCATAGACACCTCTGCAATCATCCACAGCTTCTGGTTTGGATGTATGGTGATGGTCTTGGAGTTTTGTGCACTTGCTGATGTAGCCAGTCACCAACACCATGTACTCCTTTTCAAAGTTCATCCCTTCCTTGGGTCAGTTTTGACCCTCCAGTACCAAAGATGCTTTATACATGGTTAACAGGTTCCCAGCTTTTTTAAACATATGGCCCACACAACGTACCAGAAAAGCTACCTACAATAAGATTAACCCAACTGATATTTACTAACGCAAACAAAAATGAAACCATGATCGATGTAGACTACGTGATTTAGCTTCAACATTTAGTCACGTAACTTAATAAACACCAATGTGATCCAGGACTATTTCTGTTTGTATCTGTTTATGGTTGTTGAATGAAGTTACATTTTTTAGTTAAATATTTTACATTGACTAGCACATAATCTAGTTACCTGTGTAGGTTTTACAAGATACATTTGTGAAATTTTCAGAGCAGGTCAGACCTTTAAATCTTCAGGCAGGTCAGTCATTCTGGGGCACTTAGGGGCTCACTCAAGCAGGGAGTATGCCTTGTCATGTGACCGTGTCTAGCTCCACTGGTTGACGTCATAACTCACAACATTGTCCATTTATACGGCACATTACATGGGCAAACACATCACACATTCTAAAACCCAAACATCAGCCACTACAGTCTACTATGCTGTGTTTACAATGACGCAAAAGCCGGGCTAACAGGAACCTCCTCACTTCTACGAGCACAGCTGTTTGTTTTGGTGCTGATCACACGCCATGTGTGTTGGTCAGGTGAGGTTAGTATCTGATTGTAAGCATGTGCTTAGGTGTCAAAACTGTTTTGACAGGGTTTAAGTTATTTTGGCTGGAGTTTTCTTTGTGTCATGAAGGAGGTTAAGACAAATCATAAATCATAATAAAGCATTATCAAACAAACACAAATATTTTGCTTGTTCCTTTACATAGTATGATAATAGAGGTGACAAAAAAAATACAGAAAATACAATGCCCACCCCAAGTATTGGCACCCATGGTTAACATAAGCAAAGTAGGCTGAACCAAAATATTACTGGCTGTCCTTTATTCATTTTACATCGCTGTCTTCTCTTCAAGAAGCACCTTGGTGAATAACTATGTTTCTCATTTCTGCTTGCTTAGCTCCTTCCTTCATTGTCTTAACTTCTGACTTTTCTTTCACAGGTGTTGTTTAAGTGTACCTAGTGTGCAGTAACTTGATTGAATAGCAGATGTTGATTTAAGTTTAGCTTTACAGGTTTAAGAAACAGATGTGGACTACTTGAGCACTGAAGTGTGTCGCTCTGGTTAAGATCTTCAGCTAAATGCCTTAAATTTAAATGTAAATGTGTGTTGGGTGGGTTGGGGTCCCATGCAGGGTGAGTCCCTGCGCCCACGGGCCCCGGGATAGGCTCTGGGTACCTGCTACCCTGGTGAGGACTAAGTGGTTACATAAAGTGAATATTTACAAAAATGTAAAAGGCTGTAAAAACCTACATCTTATCATAAAATAAATGTTTGTGTACAATGTGTGCCTACAATGAAATGAGTCCTTCATTTAATACTTGCAGCCTCCCTTTGCAAATACAACACTTACACTATTGTCTTCTCCTATAATGCTTAACGAGATTGAAGAACACAAGGCAAGGAACCTGAGACCATTGCTCCATTCAGAATCTCCTCAGACCTTTCTCATTCCGAGGTCAATGCAAGTGAACTCTCCTCCTTTGGTCATCCCTATATGTTCTATAATTTTGCTTCCTATCTCTAGGGTGTTAACAATTGTGGTACAAAGATTTGAGAAAATTATTTCCTGATGTATCGATATGAGTTTTATTTGTTTGTTTATCCTTTCTTTCTTTCTTTCTTTCTTTCTTTCTTTGTTCTTCAAACTAAGGTTTTTGTTCAAATTTTGAATCATAAGGACCAGTAATAAAGAAGGTAATTACAGCCTGCTTTGCTCATGACTACCAGGGGTTCCAATGTTTCTGGAGGGCAAAGTATATAACCATCACAAAAAATGTGCAGCTCTTAGAGATCCCATTTGGAAGTGGGAAAATGAAATGCTAGCACACACATTTACACAAACAAATCATATACATATTATTCAATGTTTGCAAATTGCAGTGACAGTCATCCTACATTGCTAAAACAAAACAGGAAGGCTTCAATTCTGAAGGCCCCATTATGCTCTATTAAGCTGGCATGTGCTAATGCATTTGTATGATCTGTATAACTGTCATTCCAACGTCTAGTGCTGACAGATTCTTCATCTGGAGCGTGTCATTAATGAATACATGAATAATTGCTTTGAATTCCTTTTTTTCACCCAAAACTTCAGCTAATGGAAAAATAATTCCAACAGTTCAACTGTCAGAAGCCATTGCATCCAAGCAAACAAAACATGAATCACATAAAAACCGGACTAAAAGGAGATCAACATGCCATAGTAAATTTCTTATTATGAACATTTCATGATGAATGGAAAAATGGAAATGCTTTTTTTAATTTAAAATTTAGAAAATACTTTTATAATAACCTATTAAAAAAACATATGTTCTTCTGTCAAGTTGCCATTTTTGGTGAACATTCTACAGACCTTGTTCACAATATGCCACAATATGCAAAGGAACATTAGTGTGTGATTGACTTTTGCTCTGCGTTTTCTTTGTCAATAAATTAGATAACAAAAAAGCTATCTGGGGGCTCCATGGTGATGGACCACACAGAAGGATCAGTGGAGAGAAGTAAACAAAGCCGTTATGACATAGCCAGGTATTACAGTGAGCTGCAGACCAGATGTGGCCTTTCTCCACACTGTCATCAACCCTGACCCAAATCAAAGACAGCACTCTACCCAATCACCAGCATGAGCTCACTATCTGCATCAAGCCAATATTTACTCACTATTGAGAAGGAGCGTAACATTAAACCACAGAAGTCAACAGGTCATGACAAGATACGAACAGGCTTATATCTCTGGGACTATCCATGAGATGGTAAAGCAAGAGCCATCGGCCTAGCATTTCAAAACCTTTATTGATCTCTTTGTACATTTTTTCTCTTTAATGATGGCTATAAAACCATTCAGTGGCATTACACAAATGTTCTACATTTCACCATAGAGCACTGATTTACTTTAGTGCACTCAGAACAAACTTATAAGGTATCCAGTGCAGGACAAATGTGTTTTCTCCTATGTGTACAACTAAAAGATATGAGTTGCATGCCCATGTTGAGCTCACTATTGCCTGATTTCAAAGATTTTATTCAATAAATGTGACAAAATCAAAGGTGTGTATGTTTTAATGTCATTTTCAGGATGTACCACAATGAATTTTAAAAGAGCACTATGGAAAATTACAAACACATTCTAATGCATCAGTAAATTTCAAGATTTATAAGGTGATTACTCAAATAAATAATAGATAAGGTAACTTTTTCAAATTTATGTTTTACATGGCTTTTAAACTGAAACCTTCATCGGTTTCAGCGAACTGCAACAAACATTGTATAACTTTTCATGATACATCTATACATAATTCAACAAGCAACCACAAATAAACACTATAACAAAATTTGCTGCTTTTCAAAAGATAAAAAAGGAAATAAGACAAAGTTTGATCACAATATTCTACACAAAATAATGCGATTATCAGCGCATACATATTTTTCATTACATAGACTACACACACTATCATATATTTTGGGAATCTGTAAGTGATGGTGTAATCTAGACGAGCAGAAGTCACCTTTAAACCACAGCATGCATCACACTTATGATAGAACACCCTGATTCAGCAACCTGGACTTTCTACATCCACAGCACTTTTACAAAAATTCAACCCGCAAAATGTCCATGTACACTGACCTCAAAGTCAACGGCCCACTTGCAAATGTATGCCGCAGTATGAAACAGAACATTCATGTGCATGCCTTCCCTGTCTTCATGCCACTATTCTTCCAAAAACCCTATGATGGATGCCGACGCACATTGGTGATGCATAATTATTTAAATATAGTCAATTATAACCATTCAATTGTGTTTAATTACATTTTTGATTAATTATCTGAATTTATTGACAGCTGAGTCATTTGTGTGTAGGTGCACATATTTCATTTGATTTCTTTTCTTTTCTTTTGTTGAGTCACCCCATGTGTTGTGGTCAGCCGGTGTTGGGAAAACAGCTTCCCCTAATCCTTGATTGTTGCTGATCAACACTGGACCCAACCATCCCCTGATCCTCAGAACCGGGGGTTGATTTATTTGCTTTAGTATTTAAATTCAAAGTATTGCTTGTACTCATTTGAGTTTTGCTTTATTGTTTATTGTATTCACTCAATTTCGATTTTTGGTTTGGCAGCTGCAGCCCTATGGTTTGTAGTGTCTTTGTGTTGGGAAAATGTTTGTTTGACATGTGGCAGTGGTTGGTTTGAGTTAACTTGTTGCTTTGATTATGATTGATCCGCTGCTGATTTTTTGTAAGCAAAGACATTTTTGACTTTTTAAAATTCCACTGGTTCTTTTGGTTGGTCCATCCTAAACCCATAGAATGCTCAAAACCCGCTGCCAGCACGTCATAGATATTCATGGAGTGTTGGTCTTGCTAAATCTGCTGTATGTACACTGTGGCACAGTAGGCTAATTTGAATTGGAAGCAGAATGTACACCCTAGGCTGATTGTTATTCCAGTGGCATACAGTGGAACCAAAAGGCTAAGCCTTACATCAGCATGTGCTATGCTACCTCGCTTATCAGCGATGTTGATTGTAGATTTGCTGACTTTCACAGGATTAAAAACATACTTATGACAACTGTTGGGCCATATGAGCAACCAGCGCTAAAAAGCATTAAAAACCCTGTTTGCCATTCAATAGAGCAAGCATCAAATCCCAAACCTGATGTTTGATTTATGGTGTTTTATTCAAATGTCTGTGGGAACTTGAGGGGTGTGTGCATTAATCAGGTGAATGCACAGTTAAGGCAAATCAAATTCAAAGCAGGCATAAAAGACCACTGGGCTCCAGGGGAATGAATGGAATATGCCCATCAGATCCAAACAGACTTTAAAGACTTCTAGGCTTTCAAAGGGAAAACTTAATCAAGCACTGGCACAAATGAACCTATTTTTCACAGAAAGCAAATCATCAGCTGTTCTTCAAGAGCCTGGCTTTTCTTTTCATGAGGCCTCTGTGAAGTCTGAGCTCGCTCAGTAAATTAGATGACCTTACGTGAAGCTTGAAGCTTGCTATGATCAATGATGAGGATGCTTTATTGGAAATAAGGGCAAGGGCAATTGGTTGAACGAGTAATTTAATTTGTTTAACATTAAAGAGTGCCGCTCTTGTGTTTCATCATTGTGCTTTTGAATTGCATAAGACTAGTTGGTTCACTGAGGATGCTAAGCTCTCCAGCTTCATTGTCTAATCAGTACTGCATGATACAACCTAAAAAAGAAGAGATTAGTAAAAAGCTTTGTGCTTCATTAGGTAGAATATTTAGAGGGTAAAGTTCAGACAGGAAAATATAACATCCTGCAGAAAAAAGTAATAAAAATAATAATCAGAATGTTATTGTAATGTTATTTTTTTAAAGCATGCATTAACGACCACTACAGACTGCAGTGTAAGTGTGACATCCTTACAATTTGAGAGTATGTATCTTCATGTTTTAAAAGGTAGATTGCTCCAGAAGGAAGCAGATCGGCAGATGTGATTATGTTTAGATATGAGACTACTTCCCACAAATAGTCTGAAAGTACTCCCCACTGCAGTGGGTATACTCTGTCTTGTAAAAACAAACACAAATCAGCCAATCGTTCTACTGATATGAAACACAAACCCCTATGGAATAACTAATGTAGATCCACTCCTAAGATGACTCTGATGTTTCGTGATGAGATACAAATACAGCTAAGACATGACACAGTGCTGCCTGTATTTCAATCGATATGGCATTCTGATGAATTACATTACATTTGTGTAGGTGCACTTATTTAGTTCTTATGTGACTTATGGCTCAGGTTGCAGAACAGCGGTCAAAAGGCATGAAATCAGATCAGTTCACAAAACTACTGCAGCACTGCAAAGACTTAATTTATACTGGCAGCCACAGAAACAAACAAAAGCACTAAAAGACAGTGCACTAGCAGCTATTTAGCGATTCTCTCTCTTCGCTTTCATCTGACAAACAATTCAGAATAAAAAACAGGCGCCATGGCAACAAACAGTTCCTCTCAGCGGATATGCCTATGAAAAAAAAAATGTACTCCATTTCAGCTTTTATGGACAGTGAACCAGTAAGTGCATGTCAAGTAGCACCCTGCTACTTTTGCCTAACAAAAGAAAGACTAAGAAAACAAGGTGGTGCATCCAGAGCCAAAAAGACAGGACATGTCTAAGAAGACAGACTCCATCTCTTGGCATAATCAAAACAATATTTTTTATGGCACTGCAGCTTTGTTAAAAAAAAATGAACAATGACAGAAAGGACAACATATTAAAACCTACAAACTTTTATTAAAGCAAGACATTCAGATGTCTGCAATGTGAAGGGGCTTTGACAGTAAAGCTGGTGGACAAATATAACCACTAATCAATTTAATATTCAATTTCTAAGATCGAATGGGCTAGGTTTTATTAATGTAACAATAGCTCTAAGGTTTGTCATTTATTTCCACTCAACGGAGTAATATCCTCAGAGTAGTGCACAGGAGCTGCTGGCATGGGATTGAATGATGCGGGCAATTTAATGAGTTTTTAAAATACTAAGAGAAGCATAATGAATCATCACAGCTCTAGGTTTCGGAGAGTGAAGGGTCAATTCCCTTGAAAATAATAATCACATGGTAATTTATGCTAAGCATCCCGCCAAAAGGTGTCTTAAAGCTTCAACTCGCAGCAAGTCTGGCTTATATGTTGACTAACCAACATTTTTTTTTAAATCAGAGCTTATCTGATTAAGAGTTTTGAAACTCTTGCAGCCTTCAGGAAGACTCATGTCTGGTGTGCTGGAATAACCTTGCAAAAACATGTGCCTCTTTCTCCACAGAAACTAGGCCGATCTGTGAAAATCAGAACAACTCTGACGTGATAAATCAAAGGCACACTTCACAGAATGATCTACTTTTTTTCTTTCTTTTTATCTTTACTTCTTTTTGTGGGACTCTGACCCTTAATATTGTTTATATCAACTGTAAGATCAGTTGAGAGGGATGAAGGACAGCCCAGTCCAGAAACTACATTATGACAATTTCTGTGAGAATATCAACGATGCACAAAACTTGAGCAAGTGAATGCTATGAATAATAAATAACTGTGGCTGAATAATATGTTCTCACTAGGATAGAACTAAATGAATGTATAATACTGCTATTGGCACCATGCGAAAGAAGTCACTACACTACAAGTTAAAAAAAAGTCCTATTTCATGTTTGCATTGCACTGTCAGGAAAATGAGCCAGTGCACCCAAATATTAGACCAGCAATGTACATTAAACTGTCTCATCATGTTAATGCCACCAGTGAGCATGGACTTCTTAGCTCAACCCCTGTCAGACACATTTTACTTCAGTCAGTGCTCCTCATGTCACTGTAGACTGATGAGATTTAAGCTGTCCCCTTCAAGCAAGTTTGATCTGAAAATCTTTCTTTATTTTAATTCTAAAACATTCATTCAAACCAGAAAACAGATCTCTCATATTTTGTGTTGTGTCTCATTTAAAAGTAACTTCCCAGTAGAAGGAAAAAGTTTCGGGTTTGTTTGGGACATTTTTATTGATCCAGTCAGCATGAAATTTTGCAACAGTATAATGAAATGTTTCAGGAAAAGTGGGCATTCCAATATATATAATAATAATTAACACAAAGTAGGCTTTGTTTGATTTATTTTATATTAAAGGGAAGAGGAAAAGGTCTAAAACGGGGTACTGTAGTAACATTTTACTGAAAAGTTTTTTAAGGAACCTAAAACCACCGGGCATCATTTCAAGAATGTTTCTGAGTGTGCGCAATAATGGAACTTTTTGATACTAGACATCTAGACATATCCTGGAGCTCTTCAACCAACCCACTGCTCACTGAATATAGATGTATAACGAGTGTACTTTAACATTAGGATAATAGAATATGACTCGAGACCAAAAAGGAAAGGGGGAAAAATGAATCAAGTCAAATGGTGCACCTATAAGTGACAGTTGCTCCCTGGCAAGATGAGATCATTTTAGCAGCAGAATCCAAAGAGTATGAATGTCTTGCTGCTCTGTAGACACCAGAGACAGTGGCTGGACGTGTGGGAGGTAACGTGTCCGTGCAGCACATGACCCTGTGCAGAGCAAATGTACCTGATTGACACATCATCTCCAGAAGTCAGACACTGATATTTGGGTTACAGACTGTGACAAAGCACCGGTTCCTTCAGGCCTGCGAGCAACAAAGTTTGAGTTCCGCTCTGTCTTTTGGATGTTCCCTCCTCCCCGCTTCATGGGATCTCCAAGGTGGCAGATGGGAAGGGAGGGAGCAGAAGGGAGCGGGATAATGCAAAGGAGGGTAGGGGACAGAAAGGACCAGAAGGCACATCATGCTTTGTTTTGTGAAGGCTGAGTCACTCTTGGAGAAGGAAAGAGGAAAGTAAAAAAAGGAAACAAAACATTACACACATCACAGCTTTTGATTCTAGGCTTTCGTATCAGGGGACTCCATGAGGCAAGATGACCTCCTTCCATACAGAAGTTTAGTCTGACCTCACTGTGGTCAGAATGACCTGCAACACTTGTTAGTGTTGCAAAACAACTAAGCTGGGTTTGTTGTACTTGAAAGGAAACCGGTCAGCAGGCATAGATTCCTCAACTCTGCTATTAAATCAGGGACAGTGAAAGTCCACTGAACTCCTAGGCCTGCTTTCACACATGCTCCCATTAAAGAGGGTTCCATTCTCTGCAAAAGCCACAGGCAAAGGTCATCAGTGCTAGACAGGAAGAACATGAGAAACTGGGAACCATACCGTTTCTGACAGTGTCCAACGGTGCAGGAGCAAAAGGTGAAAGATATCGTTTCCATGAAAGAACAGAGGGAAAAGAAGGTTGTATTGGACCATAATGGAACATGTATTAACTACAGAGGACACTTGGAGTACTTCATTAAAGTTGAAATGGGTCACTATATTTCCTTAACTCTAATGAGAGAGGGATGGAGAGTTTGAAGAAGACACTGATCACGATTTAGCTACTCTGAATTCTGCAGAGATCTGTTGATCCTATAATCTTGGAATCAAGTAAAATGGAATTATGACACTCAACAACAGAGCATCCCACACTGTTAGTCAAACCAAAACCGTAGCTTTGCTTTGACGCTGCTTTCATAGGAGAACAGGGATTTGATTAAAGTTCGTCATTGTTTCCTTAATCTTAATGCTTTTATCACCTCAAACCATTTGTAATCTAGCCTGCTGGAGTCACTTGTCTTGTTGGCATGGCAGTCCACAAAGATCTACAAGGCCTGTATCAGATTTTGGTGTTAAATGTTTATTAAAGGAAAAAAATTGGGTTGCTGTTTGGAAGAAATGGATGGGGCAAATTTGTTAAAGTGCAGTTTATACATAGACAGCTGACTATTCATTTATAATATAAGAATGACTTTAATTCTTCTTCTGCAGCATGATGTTCCTACTTGACATTCTTCAAGAAAAAAGGAATAGGGAAAGAATTTATTTTTCCATAAGCAGCACACTGCCACTCACTTTTCCAGTGAAAAATGGAAGTGAGCTTAAAGTTATGCCCGTATGCTTGGATTCCTCTCCACTATTAATCTGAATGAGAGATGAACCCCCAAGGCCTCACCGCAGATTTATTCCTAGCTTGACTCTTCAAGCTTCAAGTCAATAGCAAACCTTTCAAGTTTCCCCAAGCACCACTACAGTGTGCTTATGGCTTGCGGCTTCAGACTGCAAAAACTTCTGAATGATACAAATCCAATTATATTGCGTGTCTTCGCAAAATCAAAACTGGGTCAGTGGGAAAGGCGCATCCGTGCGCAAAAAAAACCCCCCAACATTAACATTCAGGGTGATTCATGTGGGTCAGTGGCCGGCTGGCTAGGCTGATGAAGGCAAGGAGCAAGCTTCCAAACTGTGAGCTCTATTGCCCATAAGGCAGACAAACAGTCCTCAGTAACCACTGTTCTGCATAGCTGGAGTGTGAATGATGACGCATGCAGTTCTCATTAGTACAAATAACTGTCACTTGGTTTCAGCATTCTCTGGGGAGAGAACTGGCTCAGGACGGCTGTAAAAATGGAAAAACGGTGCTGTCCCCAGCTGCCTCCGACAGAAAAACTGAATTGTTTTGCAGATAAATACAACCCATGGGTCACGATATTTATTTATCTTAAAAGCTCTTGCAACTATTACAGGCCTTGAACACAGCGATGGAGTCATACACTTCCCTATCTTACAAAATGTGCTTCTTACTTTCCTAGCTAGCATTTGTTTCTATCAGCTTGTCGCAGTATACTCATGGCATTTTACTGAAACATTATTTAATGATTAATATTACGTTAATTTAGAATGACAATAAGCACTGTTAGAAAATCCTACATTTCATTTGTAATTCAGTTAACATAAAAGTATTCAAACCCCAACACAGTTGACTGCAGGGCTTTACGTCACCTAAAGCTGACCTAAAATAACCCAATTAACTCAGCAAAGAGAAAAATGCAAACAAAGGTCCTGTCAGTTTGAGATTTTGTTGGACAGATGAGTCATTCCACCCAGAGCAACAAATCCAGAGGCATTCAGAGTCATTAACAGTGACATATGATTGAGGGATCCTGTATTCAGAGTGAAGAGATGCTGTCCAAGCAAATAAGCATATTCAGTATTTGAGCGTTACAAAAGAGGTCAACTCTTGTGCAAAAACTAGATATTTTTCTCAAATATGTTCCAATTACTGGCACCTCTCTATTTAAAACTGCAAAGTCTTCTCCCAACCTTCTCACGTCATCAAGCCCTGCAATTTCCCAACTTCCCATTTCATTCACTGTGTGTGTGTGTGAGGTGGGTTAAACACAATAATTTGAGGAAGGTCTGTTACAGTTACAGTTGTTCAAAGTGTACTGCAATGTTTATGTTAAAATCAGAATGGCAGGATATGTCTGGGAACCATTTGAAACGTGTGCATTTTGTACAGGAGTCTAGAGAGAAACAACATAAATCTACCTATCTTTTGTGCAAGGTGTGTCTGCCCAAAAGCAACCCACCATAAATATTACTGTCATTCTCAGGTTGTGTTTTTTTGCACGATTTAGAAAAAAAGTAGCTGTTGGCTGTTCATGCTGAGGATTATGCGCACACACATTTCTGTTAAATACCGTTTAAGAGCCCCATGGGTGAATAGTATAATACCCAAACGTTATCGGTAAAGTGCCCCAATAATGCCCTGGATATTATGTGTGAAAAGAGGACACTTGGCCTGTAACTGAACTATTTCCTACAGTGGAAAGGAGATAAAATATGTATGGGAATATTACTGTGTGAATAAGATGTTGTTTTGAATCATTTCTAGGGTTTCCAGTTATTGTGGCAGGTGTTTTTTGAGAATTCGTTTTCCTAACATAGTTTAAAGCAACTGAAAATGTAAAAATTTCTCCTGTTTTCAGAGTAATTGTAATTTAATGTGATAAGCAATGAATACTTTATCAGAATAAATTGTTAATGCTGGTGACAAATGTGGTAAATAGAGAGAATTCAACTAACCATTTTTAATCTACTGCTAAGAAAATTACAGAATGAAAGGGGATGAGGGCTGAGGTAAGTTGCTGATGCATAGCAGTGACATGGTGGGGTGTGTGTGTGTACACATTGCACAGAGTGGATTGCACCCATCAGTACTGCTGGAGGTTTTTAAACATCAGTGTCACTGCTGGGCTGAGAATAGACCAACAATCAAAAACATTGTGCTGTTTTTGAAACTGGTGGTGGTGAAACTGACCACCAACGTAGGACTAGAGAATGACTAACACAAACTGTGCAGCCTTAGATCATCATTACTGCAACAAGAACTTTACAAGGGGCAAAGTAGAACAACAGGTTGGATTTGTCTGATAAGGCAGACACACACTGCTGTGTGATCCACTCTCAGCAGCTCACACACCATCATGCCAGCACCATATCAGTGTCACTGCTGTGCTGAGACTGATCCATCAACCAAATAATACCTTCACAGGTGGTCCTGTGGCGGTCCTGACAATGGATGAATAAATAAAGGGCATAACAAATGATGCAGAAAAACCGATTTCATCAGACTGTCATCTGTAAACTATAACGTGCACCTATATGGTAAGTGGAGCTGATAAAATAGACAATAAATGTAGATGGAAGTGTACGATATAAAGTGGATTGCTTATGTACATTGGCCATGGCATCTTTCAAAATGTATGATGCTATTAGATATGAAGAAAAAAAAATCAACATTTTAATAATATTCATGCAATGTTTAAATGTTTTTTAAAAAGCAATGTACTTTGGAAAAGATTTGTTTTCAGTGTCATTGCCGGACCTTTCAAGGACAAGAGCACATACAGAATATGGACAAAAGTATTGGGACATCCTGGTTTTACAGAGACTCTTTTCATCCAGTGAAGGGCAATCTTAATACTTTAGCATACCAAGACATTTTGGACAATGACACGCTTCCAAATTTTTGGACACCGTTTGGGGAAGAACCTTTTTTATTCCAGCATGACTGTGCCCCAGTGCACAAAGCAAGGCCCAACATTAGTGCATGACAGAATGAATGGACACAAATCCCCACAGAAACACTCCAAAATCTTGGGGAATGCTTTTCAATAAGAGTGGAAGCTGTTAAAGCTGCAAAGTGGGGGACCAACTCCATACCTTTTTTTGAATGAAATGCCATTGTAGTCCATACAAATGTAATGGTCAGGCTATTTTGTCCATATAGTGTATGTATCATTAAATTTGAGAAACTCTGCTGACCTGAATCTGAGCTGTTTAGTGTTTTTAAAAATTTAGTCTGAACAAAAAACCAAAATATCTTTTGTAAGTGTCCCTCTCCCTGAGGAGCTGCCAGAACAGGATGTTCTTTCTGCCAATGTCTGTGAGCTGGTGACACTGAATCTTTGGGTTTTGATACAGTTCATAAGGAATAAGTGGCTCAATATCAGGATATTATGTTCAAACACACGGCCCCCTTGGTCACGTGGGAGTCTGTAAGTCAGCCACAATTTTCTAATTTGGGAGGCACAACCTGAGTCACGACAACAATAATGTACACATTTTGATTCCCATTTAAATGCTTTCACAGAAATCGTGATTTATGGAGATGCATTTGCGTGAAGTATCACTGTTAGAATTATGCTAGCAAAAAGAGATTGTTTGAAAAATGGCTAACATAATCTCAAAAGATTCAAGTGTTTTTTGTAGTAATGTGCTAAATCAAACAATTAAAATGATTACAACACTGTAGAGAGCAGCAGTTATGATTTTATCATGGCTTCATTTTGAGAATGGTAATTTGATAGCGGCTGTTTTGGCATATAACTGACAGCACTGCAGCAAGTGCTCATTAGCAATGGCAGAATATTGTGACAGAAAAAAAGCCTTGGGTGTAAAATTAAAGCCTTGGCAGAATTAATGCGTGGGTAGATGGATGGTGGGATCCAGTGCAGTGAATTAGCATAATGTGCACAGTTTAAGCGGAGTACAGTGTAGTACAGTCTTAAAAGTAAAAGTTGCCAAGTACTGGCATGGATGCTTCAAGAAAAGCCTCTGCAAAAATAAAGGGTCTTTATACTCACACATGTCATTCTTTAATGACAATACCCATGGAAAGGCTCTTTAGGAACCAAAAGTGGCTCGTCTTACCAAACATCTTGTGCCTAAGGCCAGTATGACTAGATGTATCGTATTGTAGGGAATGAAAGGACAATTTCCTGTTTCTGTTAACTATGCATGCCCCGTTAGAAACCAACAGAGTCTGCACATGATGCACAGGGAAGCTGGGGAAAAGACATTGTGGTGTTGATGAGAAAAGACATTCCTTCTCCAAGTTGAGTCCTGGCACATAGATCCTGTGTACCAGGTTGTTTGCAGTGCACCACTTTGCTACTGTTTGTGTTTTTTATTTTGTTGTCCATTTTGAATGTTATTGTGGGAGATGGTGATTACTGAAACAGTTATTACCAAAACTAAAGTAGCAATTAGGTGTATACTCTGGATATTTTCACTAGTGTTTTAATCTGGTCTAAACCTTATTTTATATACTTTGTTCCTTTATATGTCAAAACAATCAAGGCTAACAATTAAGTCATTTTTTATTTTGGATATTTATTTTTCATTTTGTATGAACAAACAATAAAGAAAATCAGATGAAACTGAAAACAACGTATATTTTGTGGCGAGTGTCACGGTCGCTTCGCCTCCTCCCCCTAGACACCGCTCCCTTTCCCCCGAGTATTAGTCCTCCTTTCATTCTGCCACCCAGTCTTGTCTGCTTGTGTCCCAATTCCTCCCTTCATCCCTGTTCCCTTATAGTGTCTCCGCTCCGTTTGCATTCCTCCCACCTGAACTAGACCCACCTGCGTCTCATTTCCCCTCACCTGTCTCCCATCCTCCGTCCTTATTTAAACCTAGTCTGGCCTCGGGTCTAGCATGCTCGTATTTGTTCAACATTGTGTGTGTATGTATGTTACCTCTGTCCACTCACGTACTGTTTCCTTTTGATTTTGACTCGTGCTCCCCTGCTGTAAAAGCTTCCTCGAGGAGGAACCTGCCCTGATTTCCCTGCCAGCCTGCGTGCGGTCCTGATCCTGTTTTCTGTTTACTTATCCCGGGGCACGAGTCTTGCTTCTGTTTAGTTTGTTCTTTTGTTTTTCTGTTCTGGCCACGGCCTTGTTATTTTGTCTGTAAATAGTTGCCATTAAACCTGTTTTCTGCACCGCTTAACCCTGCGTCCTCTCCCCTCTCCATAACGCACCGTGACAGAATACGAGCATCAACGACCCCAACGATGGACGCTGCCTCGGTACCCCTGCCTGAAGACCAGGCGCCCGCGGCTCGCCAGCTCCCACCGTTCCAGCACCAGCTCCAGGACCACCACCAGCAGTTAGTGGTCCTTACTCAGGCGGTCCACCGTCTGGTCCCGGCTGCGCCTCCAGCACCAGCACCGGCTCCCCTGGCACCTGTCCCACAGCCGGTGGTCGCGCGTCATTCCTCGCTCCCTGAGAGGTATGCCAGGGATCCCAATGGTTGTGGAAATTTTCTCTTGGCCTGTGAACTGGTTTTTACAGAAAATCCCGGTCTCACGGAGGAGCAGAAAGTATCCATAGCGATTCAACGGCTCACAGGGCAGGCTCAGGACTGGGCTGCGGCCGTCTAGAGAACAGGGGGGCGTAAACGTCGCCAAATATGCCGCCTTTACCCACCTGTTCCGGACGGGCTTCGATCACCCGGGGCAGGACCGGAGGAGCGGGCACAGGCTGCGAGTACGCGTTGGAATTCCGTATCCTCGCAGCTGACAGCGGCTGGAACGAGGAGGCGCTGTTGACCGCTTTCCGCGAGGGACTCACCCCTGAGGTCCAAAAGGAACTGGCCTGCCGTGACACAGACCTGAATCTGGATGCGGTCATCTCATTGGCCATTTCACTCGATTTGCACCTCAGAGAGAAGGCAGGTGTCGCCAGAACCCCGCGGAGGCCTTCTGCGCCACAGAGAGGAACCACATCCCGCCGCCTGTCCGCTGTGCCCGCCTACCCTGGCCCCGGAGAGTCCGCCCCTGAGCCCATGCAGCTGGGGGCGTCTGGCAACGAGAGGCATCTACACAGACAGCAGGCAGGACTTTGTTTCTATTGTGGGCAGGCTGGACATTGGCGCGCTCAGTGTCCCAAGCGCCCCACCTTGTCTCCCCCTGCCCAGGTCATACGTTTTAGTACAGTTAATCAATTTGTTGTTCCTGTGTCCTGTGTCTGTAAATAACGTTGTTGTTTCTGTTTGTGCCCTTATAGACTTGGGGTCAGCTGGGAACTTTATCTCGCAGTCCCTCGTCTCCTCCATGTGTATATCCACCCGTCCCTTAGCCAGACCCGTCACGGTCCACGGCATAGACGGCCGTCCCGTGTGTAACACCTCCCTTACGTCGGTCACATGCCCCGTTTCCCTCACCATTCAGACCACCCACACCGAGTCTATTGACCTCACTGTTTTACCCCAGTCGCACCATCAGATTATCCTCGGGCTTCCCTTACGGTTACGGTAAGGGTTACGGTTACACAACCCCCATATCGACTGGCACTCCCACACTATTGTTTCCTGGTCCCCATCCTGTCGAGGCACCTGCACAGCCCCTTCGCTCCCCGTTCACGTCACCTCCATCGATGGCCGCTTTCACAAGCCCCCCCTTGTTATTCCCCCGGAGTACTCGGATTTAAAAGAGGTTTTCTCCATGTCTAGGGCTACCCGTCTCCCTCTGCACCGTCCCTGGGATTGCGCGATCGAGCTGATGCCTGGTAAAACCCCACCTCGTCGCATGTTTATGCCTTGTCCGAGTCTGAGACCCGGGTTATGGATAAATACGTGACCGAGATGCACTGTGAGGTACACATACCCTCTACCTCTAATCCCGGCTACGATCGAGCGGCTCCGGGGGTCCACTATCTTTACGAAGCTGGACCTCCGGAGAGCATACAACCTGGTACGGATTCGGGCAGGTGATGAATGGTTAACGGCATTCAGCATGGCCACTGGCCACTATGAATATTTGGTTATGCCGTACGGGTTAGCAGACGCACCCGCTGTCTTTCAGGGGTTTGTCAACGATGTCCTGAGGGACATGCTTTATCAGTATGTGCTTGTCTACATAGACGACATCTTAATATTTTCAAAAACACATAGTGAGCACGTACAGCACGTGCGCAAGGTTCTCACCCGCCTGTTGAAGCACGGTTTGTATGTAAAGGCTGAGAGGTGTGAGTTTCACAAGACAGAAATCACGTTTCTCAGTCACCGCCTCTGCCAGGAGGGGATTTCTACGGAGGCGGGCAAAGTAACTGCCGTGTCTGAGTGGCTAGAGCCTAAGACAGTTAAAGGTCTGCAACAGTTCCTGGGGTTTGCTAATTACTACCGCCATTTTATAAAAAATTACAGTAAAGTGGCTGCCCCTTTAACATCTGTCCTCCGAGGCAAACCCAAGGACATAGCGTTTACGCCAGCCGTGCGCAATGCCTTTGCACAACTTAAGCAAGCATTTACCTCCGCCCCGGTGCTTCGTATGCCCGATCCATAGAGGCAGTACGTTGTAGAGGTGGACGCCTCGGAGGTAGGAGTCGGGGCAGTCCTGTCCCAGTATCACGGCTTCCCCAGGAGGTTGCACCACTGTTCTTTCTTTTCCAGAAAGCTGACGGAGGCAGTTCATCTGTTTTGGTGAACTCTTATAGCTTAAGGAAAATAGGAGGGATATAAATGTCCAGAACAAATTTTCCAGTACATTTGACATCTCATTTTCTCAAAGCTTTCCATGGCTCAACTGTTTTCCAGGACCCTCTATTTTATCTGTTAAGCCAAGAAGGGTCAGGGGTCCACTGTAATAGAATCCCAGCAAGTGTCTTCATCTTGTTCAGTCTATACTAGTTCCATCGCATGAAAGTGAGGTGATCAAAGCTAAACAGAAGGTCTGACGATGGGGCCACGTTAAGCAGAGGATAAAAGGGGCAAAGTAGCTTTTGTATAAAGCAGAATGGCCTTACGCATAAGCCAAGCAGATGATAGGTGACTCATGGTACAGTCTGTGGTGAACTTAGAACATGAAAGCAAAGCCTAGAAAGAGAGGGGTATCCCTTAATGATACTCTGGTAATGAAAGCAGAAAAAAAAACAGGAATATGTAGTATGACAATTCTGTTATGATTAAAGGATTTAGATGAACTATTCAACAATGGAGTTCAGGATGCTAACGAAACACAATTTAGTGTTTTTCCTGTTTTCAGGAATATGATCCTATCTGAATGTCTAAAAGCAGGGAAAGCACTAAAACGTGGAGAGCATTGTGCCTCCAAAACCAGGGTGGTGAAATACTGAAGTATGTACAGCCAGGCACAAACAAGGCAGAAGTAAGCTACCAGTCTCTCTCAATTAAATATGCAGTGTCGTTGATAAAAAGGAGAAAAAAAAGGTTCCCAGCATCTCATATGTATAAAGGCACAGGGTTCACATACTTCACATAAAGCATAGCAGTAAACTCCTTCCTCTCTACAGGCTGGAAATTGGCGAAATACTAATAGAATGAGAACTTCATAGGTCTCCATACGGCCTGAAATTATACTGACACTCCAAGATCTCCAAGGTGATCCTGGATATGTGCCTATGATGGGCCATGCATGTAATGTGTTGGCTAAATATAATCTATTCTGTGCTCTCAGCTACAGCTCTCATTTGTAGGTGACATCTAATCCTCTAACAGTATTGTCAGGCTCTCATGCATTTACATGAGCTGAATAAAATGTCTGTTAGTAATATATCAGCAGCTATAGAACAATTCATTTTTCAATGGTATAAAGCATTATTTCAGTATCATTGCAAATAGCTGAAAAAAGGGTTGCATTATTAGAACATTTACATGATTTTGCATAAAATTAGTTATAAAAGTCCAATTCGCAAAGGAATTCATAAGGCCATGGGCCATCATTTACAAAATCATTTTAACACAAACTCATACTCATTTCTTCAATCAGTACCGTCGTTTTCCTCTGAATACACACAGTGAGAAGCACAGAATGCATCTGGTCTTCCACACTACCAGTCCTCTTATTTAAGAATATCAGAACATTTCTCATCTGCATGCTGCTTTTTAATTGGTCATCCAGTTAACAATAAGGCAATCTACTGCAGTGCTATTGGCTCGGAGCTGAGAGGGGGCGTGGAAGCACGGTGATTGAGAAAATCTATAAATAGGACATGCAAACGCACAACACCCAGAAGCACCTGTCAGCTGTGCAGCGTGCTCTACTACAGCTTCTCCATGCCCGTTCACATGCTTTGAGATAAGCGTTCAAACAGACTTCCCGGCAAAAACTGCTCAATTTCCTGAGGAGATCAAGAGACTTCTTGCTGAATGCTTGACAGAGAGAGTGTCTGCCAACTAAACTGAGGCTGCGGCTTAAAACGAATATCATAAGAGTTCCTTTGGGACAAGAAACGATACACAAGAGAAGATGTCCCTGGATGTGAAGGAGAAGACAGAGGTACGTCTTGTGTTTATGGGAGCAGCTGGAGTGGGGAAAACGGCTCTGATCCAACGCTTCTTGCAAGACAGCTTTGAACCCAAGCACCGGCGCACAGTTGAGGAGCTTCACAGCAAGGAGTACGAGGTGGCTGGCATCAAAGTAACCATCCACATCATGGACACCAGTGGCAGCTACTCTTTCCCAGCCATGCGCAAGCTGTCCATCCAGAACGGGGATGCCTTCGCCCTTGTCTATTCAGTAGACGACCCAGAGTCCCTGGATGCCGTCAAGAGCCTGCGGGAGGAGATCCTAGAGGTCAAAGAGGACAAATTCACCCCCATTGTGGTGGTAGGCAACAAGACAGACCGGCAGGGAGAGCGTCGGGTGTCCACAGAAGACGTGCTTGCCACGGTTGAGCTGGACTGGAACCACTGCTTTCTGGAAGCCTCGGCCAAAGAGAATAACAACGTGCTGGAGGTTTTCCGCGAGCTGCTCCAGCAAGCCAACCTGCCTAGTTGTCTGAGCCCTGCCCTCTGCCGCCGTAGAGAGACCTTCCCCAAGAACAGCGGAGTACGGCCACCAATGAACAAGACCAACAGCTGCACAGTCTCCTAAAAAGGCAGGAGAGAAGCTGTAGGGATGGAGGTGGGGGGTGAGTGAATACATGGCTCTAAGGCAGGGGAATACAAAAATAAAGACAATGAACTTACAAAAATTAACCTTGTTTCACTGCAAACTCTTCACAATCTTCTGAACCCTCCCAACTCAGTATCACTTTTGTCATCCCAATACTGACATTGGTAACGGTTATAAAAAGAAAGTCTGACTGCTGATAAAGGGAAGAAAAAGGACGAATAGACAATGCTGAGCTCTTACGCTACATGGACAATGTAGAAACCTTTGGGGACAATTGCCTATTGTTTCAACCGAACATGCCGAATGTTGTGACAGTTCTCAAGATGCATTAGACTTGTAAAGATCTGATGCAAGCACCGAGCTGATGCAGGTTTGCCAAGTCTGAACGGTGTACAAATCGAAAAAAGTATTCTGACTATAGTCAAGTTGTGTGAGCTGTAGCATTAACAAACCTATATATAAAATATAAATTCTGTGTTCTTTTTCTTATTGTTAATTGTATGAAGTTTGCATTGGTTGACCAGTCATTGCAACAAATTACTGAGCCATGGTATTTATTTTACATTTGATCTCATTTCTGAAATCCATGCTTGTTACCATACACATGCACTTTTGATATTCTAAAGACATCTTATACGTTGCACATTTTTTTATGTTTTGTTACGCAGCAAATAAATATTAAGTGTTCAAACATTTCTGCCTGTGGAATCAATGGAATACACTTGTGACACTTATATGCATAATTAGACATTTATATTATTTTTTATCTCAAAACAATCTATTCATACATGCACTCTTTTATCCAACTAAAGGAAAGTGGATGAAGTCACAACAGTCACACTATGGTGAAACCTAAACATGCAGATCTGGATGAGGATGAGTTGATGCCAGATTTCATTTAATCAGTGTTTTTGCGACACATAAAACCCTACAGGCATATTCGTGATATTCATATCAAAATAAGAATCTCCTCATTGTCTGCTCCTTAGTATCCAACATCTCCATATTTCAGAACACGGTAGAAGTCAACAGGAAAGTATGTCTCGACTACCCACTCAAAATAAGCATAAAATGAATGGAGTGAAAGCACTGTGCAGAGGCACACTACCTCCTAGTGGTGAAATGAAGGTGCTTGCATCTCCAGTGGCCACACAAGAGTGCAATTGTTACAAATAAAGATGAAGCAGAAATGCAGCTATAGGGAAGCTCATGCTTTGTTAATCAAATGCCTACTTTCTCTTCTCCTGCTCTTACGGGATATCAGTTAGGTCCTGACGCACCTTTCAATGAATGGCCTTTTGAATGTGAATACACGCCTGGAGATAAAACTGGACTTGTGAACCAATGACATTTTCACCCATGTATGCACATGTAGGGCAAACTAGTTGCTCAACATGATTATCTAAACACCTAAAATTTACAGCATCTCTATATTTGTTATGCAAACATACTTGTCAAAACCAGTTCCCTTAGAAACAGTTGCCAAGCCCCAGCACAGTGAAACGTTCATGCAATTAGTTCACCACCTACATAAATATTGTATATCTATGTCAGCCTGAGAAGATTGATAACATCAGATGCAAAACTATGGTGATGTGTTCCACAAATTATAATGAAACGTGTTCTTATTTAGCACAGGCTCTGCCACACACATAGTATTTCCCCTTTCGAGACAAGGTGTATTGTTCCCTTGCACTGAAAGAGGGAAGTGACAAAAGTGCCGGTGCTCTAGTTCCTCTTAAAAGTTCAGTTAAAACACACAGCTGCCTGTCCTGTCCACCTAGCTTATAAACGCACTCCGAAGGACTGCTCAAGTCGTCTGCACATTTAGGTGAGTAGGGGCGTTAAACATTGACAAAATCGAGTCTAATGAGTAACATAGCTGATAAAGCGCTGTTGATATTGTTTAGCCAACTTGAACGGTTTCTCTCAATTTGTTAAATATTCTTGCAGCAAAAGTTTTCTGCGTATTAGTACTCTTGATCATGTGGCTCTAAAATATAGGTTGTCAATTTCTAAACCTGGAGGACCACAGCCGTGCAAACTGTGTTTGAATATTAGCTGAGAAGTGCTGTAGCTTCCCAAAAGCATAATTCAAACCTTGGTTAGAATGTATATAATGAATGTAATGAGCAACCTGCAACGTCTACGATCTGCTGTCCTTGCCCCTGGACTTGGTCTAAGCTCCTCAGTGTCTTCCGAGTTACCCTGAGGAGTTCTGAGCAAGTAAAGGGTCTGTGACCAAACCAAATGGTGAGATCCAAGCAGTCAAACGAAATAGTTAATGTGGTTGGAGGAAGTCTGACATGAAGTGCAAGCGAACTGACCTGGGGAGTCTTTAAGTGTAAGTCTAAAGATACATGCAAGAGACACAATAAAGAACAAGAAAGTCTTCAAACGGTTTACTTTATTTACAAAAATATGGTTGCAAACCCAATAGCAGTGACAAACATAACATTACACACACACATTATCTTTTGTTTTCGAAAGCTGGAACACAGAGCACACTTGTGCCCCTGGGGAAAACAATAATAATAATAATAATATTAATAAAGAGCTAATACAGCAATGAGTACGGTTGCCATAGCAACCACCGTCACTCTCATAGAGACACTCAAGTGACTCACATATCAGCCATGCACCTGCCTGGCTGAACATATTTCACCACCTGAAATGAAGGAGCTCAAAACTTAGAGGAAGTGCTGCACGGAACACTGCGCAGAAATTATGTAAAGGTGTGATTGCAGAGCAATGTCAGGAAACATCCGATTGTGAGAATATCACAGTGAATGGAGGACAAATGCTTTCTAAAAACCTCCCTGAGCTCTGACGGCATAAATAAACTAGGCATGCCTCTGTCAATTACACGTCTAGTATGCACCCAAACAAACATATCATACACGGTTTTCCCCTTTTTGCAGTCAGAAGTGGCAGCAACTCCTATGGAATAGCAGTTACTGTGTGTGATTCAACTGTCAGGTTTGAAATGCAGATTAGCCTGTGCCATTCGTTTGTATAGTCCTCTGTCAATCTTACATCACTTTGTTTTTTGGTTAACAAACAAAAAAGCTGAGCTGTAACAATATGGCATCTGAATTTAAGGGTAAACATAAGCCTTCACTAGCGCATGGGTCAACACCTTCAATAATGGAATGTTTGGTGTCAAAAGACGTTTATGTATCCCTTTAAAACTCAAGAAAGCCACACATATCTAAGAGCACACAACAACCAGGTGAGACGACAGACACAACAGTTCAGATGCAAATTTTGCTCCCTTAGGAAATGTGCACACCACTCTCAAGCGATGAATCAGCATGCCCAAATAGTTTAAGGGCATTCTGGCTCAAACACAGTCACTGGACACAATTTTAAGTAAGGTGTGTGAAATAAACAAGCAAGCAAGCAGCTATTCTGGCACACAACACATTTAAGGTCCTTAAGGTGCATCTTATGCAACGCTTATGTATGGACATTGTGACCAAATGCCTTCATTTGGCAGAACACTCAAGCAAGCAAATATTGAGCAGCAAATACAGCATACAATTAATGGAGGGAGCGCAAATGAATGGATAGCATTCAACACTTTTGAATATAAGAGGTACTGCTACAGCCAATGAGAGCTGCACAGATAAACTGACTGAAAAAGCAAAGGGGAACACTTGCATACTGACATAATTGTAAGTTCTGTTCCTAAATATTAACTGAGTAATTTCTCTCGAGACGTTATTTTCAGTCCATTAGTTAAATGAGTTTATTTTATTAGTTTTATAATACTTGGCACACTACATTTTTGAGAAGAGGTAGTTCCTTCACTTTTTGTATAGACCTCACCTCCAGTGCAAGCACAAAGCTGCTTGGTGCCTAATCGTCTACAGTGATGTTGCGGAACAGGTATGCCATGGACTCGCCATTGTGGATGCGACGAATGGCCTCGGCCAGGATCATGCTAACGTCTACTGTCTTGATCTTCGGACACTGCAGTTTCTGCACTTCATGGGGCACAGTGTTGGTTACCACCACCTGCAAGAAAAATGTCATTATATATACAGGACACTTTATAATACATAACTAACTACACCCTATTGAAAGTAGGTGGCTTGTGCTCAAATGTTTTGAGGAAGTGAGTTCCACATTATGGGAGTGACTACGTTGAAGCATCTGCCACCTGCAGAGGCCAATTTGAATAACAGGATAGTAAAACATACAGAAGCAAAAAAAAAACAGGGATATGCATGAGGTAATATAAATGGGCGAGGCAGTGAAGTGCAAAGAAAATAGGCAACCAGTAAAAGCTAGTGAGGATTAGAGTAGTTTGGAATAGGAGGTCCACTCTTGTAAGTGGTTGGACAAAAAAGACAAAGCATAACATTACAGCAATCTGGACAAGATGTGATACAGGAACTAATTATCATTCACACAGGTTTACACATTATGAGATCATATGGTCAATAAAAACATATTTCAATCCAATCCAGAGAAAAGCAAGCAAATGGTGAGGCATGCTAACAGTCACCCAAATGATTTAGCTCCAAAGACCAGATTAAAAATAAAGATTTAGACTAGAGCAATACAATTTAGCAAGGCTCCATTAACTAAAAAGAAAATCCATGAACTAGGGAGGTTAGGTACGTTAGTATGACCCATTATTTACTATATCATACATTTCATTTTTATCATAATTTTTTTGTGCTGCCAAAATTTAGTGTTCCCTTAAGCATCAGTTTGTCACTGTATTTTTTTCCACATTTTCCAAAATGTAGCATTTAGAGGATGACGAATTATAAATGGAAATACAAGGGCTATAGTGAGTAATTGTGACAGTAAGAGTAGTGTTTAAAAAATCCCAGCAGTGCTGCGGTGACTGACACAAACAAATCTAGAATGGTCGCCCACTCAAATAATGTCTGGTCAAAGGTGGTCCTGGTGTAGTTAATTTCCATTAATTGATTAGATTGGGGGCGTCTGGATAAACGGTGCTCTGTGACAGATGGGTTACAGGCGAAAACTCTTTACCGTCAAGGAATGCATGCAACAATACAATGGATCATATTGTAATTAAATCGTACAAAGTAGGTTTAACTAATAGCAACTGTATCACAGAAGATAATGTGCAGTTTCAGAACTATATATTGAACATCTTTTTGGGAAGTACTTTTTTTTTTTACATAAAACGCTACAAAGTCAATATACTCCTATATTTCTATACTTCTGTATTGCTTTTTTCAACTGATGTTGCAAAGCAGTTTTACAGAATTTAGGTTCAAGTTCCAAGTGAACAAGACAAGGGCAACAAAGACAAAGAAAACTCCCTAAAAGTGGAGGAAGAACACTTGGAGGAACCAAGGCTCAAAAGGGGAAGTCATCATCTTCTGGTAAACACAGGTTATCAAAAGAAAATGATAAAATAGTCAGTATCTGACTGCAAAGGATTGGACAGCAATAAACGAGGCAATGTTATTGTTCAGAAAACCTGGCTGTACATTTTCAAACAGACTGCACCAACATAATATCACATTCATGAATAAAGATTAGACATTGTGCTAAGTGTTCAATGGCATGGACTGTGTGTTCTCCAGACTTGGCATAATTCACAAAACACTCAAATGACTCACCTCATCTATAGCAGACTCCTCTATGAGGCGAGGAGCATCAGCAGACAGCAGGCCATGAGTGGCCATGATATAGATCTTATAAGCCCCTCTTTCCTTGAGGATCTCTGCTGCAGCCACAAAATCTTCTACATCGTCTATGATGTCATCCTAAAGGCAGATAAAAAAACAGCTTATGAGGTCACACATTTCTCTTTGGGTGATTTTCAATATTTTTACAGTTTGACTTTTTTTTAAAACATGAGTTACATTATAATTAAACACTAACCAAGTGGGGTGACGAGTTTTATCCAAAGATGGGTGATTACGCTTTACACAGCTATGAAGTAGACGTAACAATTATTGTAAACATTTACATTATTTTATGCAAATACCTGTCTATTACACGAGAAGCCATTTAGATATGCAGGTCTTGCACAAGAACTCTACATTCATGTGCTCGCCTGAAGAGGGAGATAACTTTTTAAACTCAAAAGACCCACAAGGGTACTTTCCAGACTGCATACTATTCCATGTTTTCTGACTGAATAAAAAGCTTTATAACAAGGTGAGGTACCTTGGTCTCCCATCAAAGCTACAGTATTGACTACATCACTGCTTTTCAAACTTTTCAAAACAACCTCCAAAACATCAGATTCAAGTTATCAGCTAATTTAATAACTCCGTATTTTAACTAATGGTTCTGCGGGTGAAACCGTGAAATGTGTAGGATGGGGCATATAGGACGAGGGCTGAGAACCACTGTTTTGTCAAATAATTTACTTGAGATCAAAAGGGGTGAACTTAAAACCAATAGTGACTACACATGCGTCAGTGAATGTGTAAAGTAAAAACAGGAATCAAAATGATCAGTTTATACATGTACATTACATATAATGTACATGTATAAATGTAATATAACACACTATGATGTGAATGATTAAGAAACAATGTTAATGTTAATGATGGAGATCTGAAAAAAATCAGACATATTTTTAAAGAACATATCTATGCATATGTCTGTTAATGTATCATGCACCTCTACTTACGATTATGATAGCAATGCGTCCACCAACATCCCCGACCACAGTGATGGGTGGTTTCTCCTTGGCCATCATTACTACAAAGAGAAATTATAGTAAGTCAGTCACACATTCACAACAAAGGTTCTGAAGAGGGATACCATTAAACAAATCAGGCTCCATCATCAGTGTAGATTGGGTAAGATGGGTTCAAGCACATATCAACCTGACTCTAAGCCATATCATCCAAATGATTGCTAAATCACAAACAAGACACGTGAGTTATGCAAACTACAGTTGGTTTGCAGCAGCTTTATTATAGTTTAAAGCATTTTGAAATGTCCCATTTTACCCCAACTACAAACCAGTAACAATTTGGAATGGCAAACTCAATGCAGAACATGCCATGCAGATATCCAAACAATCTATTTTCACCCAACATACCCAATCATAGAGGAGAATATCTAGGAAACTTCCACACAAAAGTCTGCACACGGAATGCACATAAATCAATCTTGTCCTGAAAGCCAACAAGCCTAACTCTGGCTAGGGCAGCACTTAAATTCAAGGAGTGGTCAAGATTGCAGGGCTGTTCTCATTCAACAATCAACTCTTTGGCCGGAGGAAAGGCACAGGAGCAAACAACCAGCAAACACACTAACACAACTGCACACCCGCATATGGTTTAACACACAAGGAGCAGATCGCAGGTTCTGAGGGGTTAATCCAGTTAAACATGCCTTCAACACATGCCTTTTATCCAGAGAGCAAAGTACACTACAGTGACTCACTAGCAGGTTTAATGGGTTAGACACTGAGCTGCAAGTCTTATGATACATTGCCAGTCCTGAATTATATTAAAATATCCTACTCTGCAACAACTGGCAGATTAGTCTATATTTGAGCTGGTAAAAGTTGTTCTTAGAATATCACCAGCATCTATAATTGAACTAAACAAAGGGCTGGCAAAGAACCATTTATTAAAATGTATGAATAAACCTAATGCAGATGCTCCCTTTCCTGTTGTACACAGAATGCATGCAAAAATGTGCATGTAAAATGCCTAATTTGGTAAAAACCAAACATAAAAAACCAAGATAAACTCTCCCAAAATATGTGGGTCAATTCCAAATGTTTGATTAATTCTCAGCCTTTCATTATTATTTATTACTTTATCAATCTCGACATGGTATGTAGACAAATAATTCCTTAAAGTCATGTGTTTCCAAGGCCTTACAGAGACCTTGGTCACAATCATCTACAAGAGGACTGTTCTAAAGGTCTAGTCTACAGAGTTCTCTCCAAGCAGGCATGAATGTGTTGACTGGCAACATGGGCCCTGATCGAAAATCGGACACATGTACATATCTTGTGTCAGATATTCAGATATTCAATGGTTCCATTTGTTTGGAAGGATGATGTTTACAGGAATATTTTGAAAAGAAGCACTTCATTTGAGGCTTCTCAATCCTGTTTGGAAGCACCCTGAAGAACACACAGTCCTTGTCTCTAATAGCAGTAACTCTTCAGTCATTTTGAGGAGAGATGCAGGTTTCAACTACTAAAACTGAGCTGTGATACATGACACAGGCTTCGAGTATGTAAAAAGAAATCTAAACTCTTTAAAATCAAATGAAAAGTCTTCAGAATGCTTTTGGCTGCAGGCGTTGAGAGGCCTCCATCACTGCATGCACGCATAGAGGAACCATTTCAGTGCGGTCACTGCTATGATCGGAAGCAAAGAGAGTTAACCATCATACTTGGGAGCTCTATGCCTGGGAACGGAGCTTGTTGCTTGCCTATTACCAACAAATAAACATCACGTTAAATAATGGCCACATACAAAAAAAAATGCACGCGCACACTCACGCGCGCGCACACACACACACAGAGACACACACAAAGATGGCAGCAGGACTTTAACAATCCACAATACTCACATGAGGACAGCGATTTCATCGTTTTTTATTGTAAACAATCGTAATGTACTTGCATTACTTGAATGAAATGATAGCAGAATTTAATGTCAAATGTGATATTCATATCTATATTACGCTTCAGAATATATTTCCCATATTTTAAAACTAGTGGTCAAACGATGGTCAAATCTACACCATATAACATATTCCAGGAAATGACTGTAAACACTGTAGCAGCTTCTTGATGTGTCCAAAAACATGAAACACTAAATAAAATGTCTTTGCGGAATTTTCTATCTAAAACTCATTATTCAGTTATTACTGAACAAAATTATTATTCATAGAAATGTGATTCTAAATTTTGTGTGATGGTTTACAGCTGTCACAAACGCGTCCTACCTTCTTTTACAAAAAATATCAATGTTTGAATTCTAATTGAGGTGAATACATGTTTGGATTAACAATAATCAAAACAATGTGCAATGATTTCTGATAAGCTTTATGCTGAGCATGCTAATCATTGCTGTAGTTATTGCTTCTAACAGTAATACTGCACACTAAAAGTCGTACAGCTTTGTCTAACCCTGTGAATGTCCGACTGAGAAAGAACCTACAGCATTTTCATTCAGTGCAAATTTCAGAAGGCTGGGTTCACTGTAAAACTCAATACAGTTTTGCGGACTATAATGCTATAGCTACTGAGGATTGTCAAAGTCCATATGAGATATACAAAAAACACAAATGAACACAATTAGCTGGACTAAATATCTGTCAATATCTACACAAACGTGTCATATGGGTTTTCCCAAAAGATCTGCTTGTGATTTTGTGTAAATATTGTTGTTTCTTTATCGATACATCATAATAAAAAGTCCAGTCTACAAGTATTAGCTTGGGTTGAAATTTAAAACATGCAGGGCAATGCAGTGAGAAGACAATCAGGTTTTGCAGATGGCTTTAAATAGGCTGTTAGTAGTTAGCACCATTCATTTCTAATAGTTTGCCCTCATCCCCACCACCCTATAAGTGACAATTACTTTGAGTGTTCATTCATTCTAAATATTACATGAAAATACTGGAAGTGTAATAGTGTTTAGATCTGAAACCTATGTTAAGGCGTTATTGATTATAATTCTGTGACCGTACGATAGTCCATCATCAGAAGCAGCTTTCAGTCTTACTTGGCAGCTCCAGGCCGGGGTGGCCGGTGTTGCGGACGCAAGGAGGAGAGTGTCTTCCATCGGCCATGTCCGATTCAGAGCACTGGGCCTCCCCATGAATGACAGCTAGTCCCAGACGCAGTCTTTCTGCATATGACTGAGCCCTGCGGTGAGGACAAAGGGAACGACAGGCTACTGAGAAAAGTGCAATCAAACACTGAGCACACTAATGCTACCCTCATGGTGCCATCAAATGGTGCTCTTTCCTAATTGCAATATTGTTATTATACCTTGTGAAGTCTTTATGTTCAAGCAAGTGTGCATTTTATCAAAAGTTCAACACGTTCTTAATAAACTATAAAAAGTAAATTGTAAAGCCAAAATTATGTAGACACCTGCCCATAGAGTTTGTCGTTCCAAAGTGGCCCCTTATGTGAAATTCACCTCTGATTTCACTGATTTAACTGATTCCCAAAGCAGGGAGCAGGGGGCTGCCACCAATGAGGGGCACCCGAGGAGCAGTGAGTGGGCATGGTAACTTGCTCAAGGGTCCCTCAGTGACACTTGCAGTACTGAAATTTGAACCCACAACCTTCCTTAGGGGCAACTGCCTAAACACTAGGCCACCAGGTGCCTCAGGCATTAACATGAACTTGTCTCTGAACCACTGTCATTACATTTAGCTTATGCTCTTATCCAGAGGGACTTACATCGGTGCTCAAGTAGTCCACATCTGTTTCTTAAACCTGTAAAGCAACTTAAATCAACATCCGCTGTTCAATCAAGTCACTGCATGCTTGGTACACCTAAACAACACCTATCACACAATACCTAAACAACACATGTGAAAGAAAAGTCAGAAGTTACAGCCTCCATGCTCCTGAGCAGGCTATCCACAAAAGTTTGGATCTACAAGATGCTTAACATTTCATCTCAAATGTGTTTAGCTGTTTAGAGGTCAGGGCTCTGTGTAGGCCCATGGAATTCCTCATTGCCAAACTCATCAAACCATGTTATTATGAACTGGCTTGTACAGGGGCACAGTGATATTGGAATAGGTAAGGGTCTTCCCAAAACTGTTGCCACAAAGTTGGAAGCATACATTGGGGCAGTTGGTGGTATGATGGCTATGGAGTTGCTGCTGTGATCGTAAGGCTGTGGATTCAAATCCCAGGACAACCAATGGCACTACTAAGGTACTTGAGGTTACAAGCAGAGGACACATTTTACATTGTGTGCTGTGCTCAGATGTGGTGTGCTTACATGTGACAAATGGTTCACTTTCACACATTATAATGTAACATAATTACATCTGTCAATATAGGAGTTATTAAGTAATCTAGGGATCATGAATGGTCCCAAATAAATCCAGAAAACCAATGAAAAAACAATGCACTTGCTGCACAGCATGCAGTACAATGACTGAAAATAATTATTATCGGGGTGCCTGCCATTTCAATCTAGCGGTTATTACATTGAGAATTTTATCACAATTTGAATGAGTAATCCTGATTGCCCTACATGTTTTGTTAATGCAAACAAATGGTTTTGAAAATTATGACTTGTAATTACGATTTTATGGAATGTTCAGATCGGTGACATTTGTGATCACTACGCAAGCACAGCAAATGAACCTGGAGGACCACAAGTTTGTTAGCAAACACCTCTTAAAAGAATAAGTGATTACAGAACTACAACTAAGAACACCAGTACCTTTTGGCAGCGGAGGGAGACTTCGCCACAATGATAGCATTTCTGTAATCAGGGACCTGAAAAAGATATATAGATATATAGATGGAAGGCTTTTACATGCAATACAATGTCATGAATTCAGGGACAGTATAACAGTAAAGCAATTCCAGACCTCTTCCTGAATGTACTGAAGAAGAAACGGAGAAGCGCGTAGGTTGTCAACAGGGAAACTAAAGAAACCCTGGATCTCTTTCTGATGGAGGTCCATGGTGATTATGTGAGACAAACCTGATTAAAAAACAACATTTAAGGCTTTTTAAGGAAATGCTTGTGAGAGGGAAAACTATTCCATCAGTGACATGCAACAAATAAATAGATGTTTTTAAATATACAATAAAATAAAATGTATCGGTAAATGACCTTTTCAAATATGTCAGTCTTTAATTGCTTTCAGCTTAAGACTCGACCTCTAGTTCTCTTCAATGAAACATTACATCTTAATCAATAAACAAAAATACCTGCTTTTGCCAGCATGGATGCCAGCAATTTACACACTATGGATCCTCTCTTCCTCATCTTACACTGCTTACTGTAGGGGAAGTATGGGATGACTCCAATGATGTTTTTGGCACAAGAGGTCTTGAGTGCATAAGCCATGACCAACAGCTCCATGATAGCAGTGTTAACATCTCTGACAAGAGAACAAAAACTTGAGTACACAGGAGGCTACAAACTGTGTAAAAACAGTAAAACAATGGCAGCACATTCACACTATAGTTGTTTTCATTGAAGAAAAAAAAAAAGAATTGTATGATTTAATTAAATCAGGCAAACTCAAAAGCTACAATTCAATAATTTGGATAAACTGAAGCTCTCTTAATATCTAATAATATTTCAACATTTTGTATTACTGCCTGTTTCTTAGATTTGAATTACCTGGGAATCGTTTGAATGATGAAGATCGTCTGGCCTCTAACTGACTCTTTGACATCAACTCTGGTCTCTGTCACATTAACAAAGTGAATAACAATTAAATCAAGTCAAACTAAAACATTTGTGAATACTTAAGCTAACTATGGCATTACTACTACTACAATGCTTATTATTTTATTAAGGTTTTTAACCAAAAGTGGGGCTGATTTCACCTGTGTTAGCCTCCTGGTAAACAACAGACTTCCCCAACTCCACTCCCAGACGTCTAAAGAGTGGGGAAAAAAATGCACGAATAAAGTTTTGTTAAAAACAACAGCATCGTTCTCCCCTGTGTACAGATGAGTGAGAAGTGACTCAGCAAGACAGGCTGATTAAACATTCAATGGCCTTTCCAAACTTAGGTCAAACCCAAGGTCAGATAAAGAATGACAGTTGCGTCAGAGTTTACTCCCCTTTTAGGTATGTTTTGGATCTTTAAGTGACCATTTGTCCTACGTGAACACAACACAGCACAAAGAATGAACAGTATGAAATTCTTTCTCTGCATTTAACCTATTCACCAAGTGAAGCAGCGGGCAGCCAGGAACACAGCGTTCAGGGAGTTGGGGGTAGGGTCCCTTGCTCAAAGGATTGGTCCTTGGATTTAAACCCACGACCTTCTGATTGCAGGAGCAACTCAATAAGCACTAGACCACCAGCTGCCCCAATATATTTAGCAAATATTCAATTTATAAAAAATATATTACATCGAGACTAAATGTGTACCTTACTTTTAAATGCAGAAAGACACTGATATGATCCAGACGACTAGCAAAAAAAAGGCCAGACTGTGTAGTCACATTTACTACAAAGCAAACCACATAATACACTATATGGTACTTGACTGGCCTAAAAGAGCCCTGACCTCAACCCCATCCAACACCTTTGGATGAGCTGGAATGGAGATTGCAAGCTAGGCCTCCTTATCCAATCTCAGTGCCTGAGCACAATTTCCCCCCAAAACACCTCAAAATTACGTAGAAAGTCTTCCTAGAGGAGTGGAAGCTGTTACAACTGCAAATGTAGGATCAACTCCATAGTAAGGGATCTGAATGCAATGTCATTAAAGTACGTCTTGTTGTGATGGTCAGACGTCCCAATACTTTTGTCTATATAGTATATGCATGGAAACCGCCATTTTATTAATCCATGGATATATAAACACGTGTGCTCTGTTTGACATGTCCTTTTAAAGCAGCTTGTTATTAAATTAATACATTAAACCACATGATAGGTATCAGCTAGCGTTGAGAGGTTAGCTCTATATACACAACAAAATTAGTCTTTCTAGTTGAAAACATGACACCTTTTGTCTTGTTAAACATTTCCAGTTAAAGACTGGACAGAATTAGCCACAGGGGGGGTATTTGTCGATATTTGTACCATTACATATCTTGATTTCACTCGTGTCCTTCATGAACGTGCTTATAAAGGGATTAGCTAAAATGGTGTCCCTAATAACACCATAGCCAGGGTTCCCTCTGTTGTTCACTGTTAAGAGATTTATTTCTATATTATATCTACAGCCATTCAGAAACAAATTTGGCTAAGGTTTAGCTACATTGCTGTCATTCCACTACACGGCATTTTCGATATTATACTGGAAAACAATACAAATACCCAATTTGCACGGTACATGAGCTATTCAGGAATGTTTTAGCGCTATTAACTAATAAAACCATTAATAAAACGGAGTAAAAAGGCTTTAAAACATTAAAAATGTGGGACTAAGAATGAGCTGTCACTACACTTAGCTTGAAAACATTAGCCAGCCTTGTAAGTTGCACACAATATGGTAAAAAGTATTGGGACGTCTGACCACTTAAAACAGGGTCATTTTCATGACACTGCATTCATATATATAGACTTATACAACGCAGTTGTTCCCCCTGTGAAAAACTTCCACTGTTCTCTGAATGGTTTCCACAAAATTTTGGAATTTTTGTAGGATTTTGCTCCCATTCATTCCGTAGAGCCTTTATGAGGCCTGGCACTGATATGTTGGATATGTGGCTGAGGTCAGTGCTCTGTGCGGGCCAGTCAAGTTGTTCAACACCTCTTCCAACATTGTCTTTATGGGCATCGCTTTGTGCACTGGGGCACAGTCATGCTGGAGCAGAAAAGGGTCTTTCCTAAATTGTTTCCACAAAGTTGGAAACATGGCGTTGTTCAAAATGTCTTAATATGCTGAAACATTAAGACTGCATGGAAGTAAGGGTCTTAGCCCAAACCCTAAAAACAGGTGTGTACCAAGGTTGTTTTGCCTCATAGTGTACATCCTAGGGAACGTTACGCCATAGCATAGTGTTAACGTTACCTTTCACTTACAAACGTTTACACAGCAAGGAAAAAAGAAAAGATGTTACTAGACTACACACTCGGTGATCTTCTTGGCCAGTTCAGTACAGGCTGCTGTGGAGTTGGCTGAGAAGACTCGGTATCCACTTTTCGGGACGTTCATTCTCAAAGTTTTCTCGGCTCTGCAAACAGTCGTTCTCGGTCCTTCTCTGGAGACTTCACCAACCGAGTGCGGGATTCTCTCCTGTTGGTCACTAACGCTGCGTGTCTTTCTTTAACCGAAAGACAGACTAAACAGGAACTAAAGCCTGTCATTAAAATGGAGTTATATTAAAAGTAACAGCGCTTACACTAAAACAGCAAAACGGACCGGGTGAGACGCCGAGGAGTCTGTTGCCAAACAACCGCTCTTTACCTCTCCCTCCCTCGCTCTCGGTCAGAGAAGTCGGAGAGAGCCTCTAGCGCTGCCTGCTGCTCTGGAGGCACTCAGAGTGTTTTACTACAGGTTTAGGATTCCATATTCAGGTATGGCAGTAAAAAAAACTCTTTGTGTATATCAGATAAGGGCAGACGGGAACGGGGACTCAGGAGTTCCTCAGTGGTGCCACTAGCAGTCCTGGGATTCAAACTCACAACCATCTGATTGCAACTCCCAGTAATAATGCACTGGAAAATTGCAAATTGTACATGGTGAAATTGTATCTGAAGTATTGCATTTGAGAGAAACAATTGCATTTATCAACCCTTGGTGTGTGGATATTATATTATAGTATCACATTTTGGTAATGCACTCCATCATCATGCTTTGCAAAAACAGGCTGCGTACAAAGAAAAACACCTCATACCCCACAGAAAATGTGATGGTGGATCAATGATGCTTTGGGACTCTTTTGCTGCTAGAGGTCAAGGAGCTCTTGTGAATCAAAAGAAATTCACTTAGTACAAGGATGTTTTAGATAAGCGGAAACGCGACGGTGCAAGATAATGACGGCAAACACAAGTTTTGCAATGGTCCTCTCAGTCTCTAGAATTGAACTGAAAAACTGTGGTGTTTGTTGATAAGATAAGATGGGATAAGATGAACCTTTATTAGAAATTTGCTTTGGATGTTTCCTTAGTACTTCCCAATTTCCCACTTGTGGGACTAATAAAGGTTTATTAAAAAAGAACAATAAAAATATAATAAAAAACTATACCAACAAAACTGTATAAAATGTAACTATACTATATAAAAGAAACATTTTATATTAAGGTGTGGTCCAACACCCCTCAACCAATGTTCACCAGCCTTGTTCACCATTACAGCAGCTATTCTTGCCTGGAAAGGGTTTAACAAACATTAAATTGGGGGCAGAATGTTACTAGGGAAACTCTTAAGCAAAACTAGTATTTTTGGGCAGCTGGTGGCCTAGTGTTTAGGGAATTGCCCCTGCGAGCAGAAGGCTGTGGGTTTGAATCCCAGGTCTGAGGGACCCTTGAACAAGGTACCCTCCCTACACACTGCTCCCCGGGCACCCCCTGTGGGTGGATGACCATTGCTTCACTTGGTGAGTGAGTCTACATGCAGAGAAAGAATCACACTGTGTGCTGTGGTGTGGTGTGTATAAGGGGGCACTTTACTTTAAAAATACAAAATTGCCCATGTGTTTAAAACCAGATGATCTCTCGTTGCATTTGTGCATACCAATAATTCTGTACTGACAGTACATTACAATTTTTCGACCTTTATCCTTTAGAATTAAAAAGCTGTTTTTGTTAAACATGTATATGATCCCTGTTCTGACGGGCAGTCCTGTATTCTGCTTAAACACTCTTCAGCTCAATCAGTCTTAAACAGTAACAAAGGCCTGTCATTTACCACTGCTTTTGGTCCATAAAATCATCACACAAACAACAGAACTTGACCTCGGGGAACAAAATGAAATACAGGGGAATGTACAATAGGGTTCCTTTAGGGTTAACACAAGCATGCCTATGTATGTAACCAGGCTCCCAGTGTAATCTCTAATGCATCTGTATTATTCTTATACTCCAGCTCACTCTAGGCTTGAACATTACTGCAGTGCCCATCTGCCTTAGTGCCCACCTTATTATTATAAAAGGTACACACGTTCAATACTTATATTGTTAGAAGTACCTTTCTTTATTTTACTGGCAAAGGGAGGTACTTCTAAATAAAAATACTTCATCTCTAGTGTACACGGTAACATCCTTTGTTCAGCTTGACATCTTTGTACAAAAACAATAAAGAAACACAATAATAAATAAGACAATCGAAATATCCCTTCATTAAAGCACTGCCAGCTTGAATACTGATTATTCTCTGATGTGAAACAAACAACCAACCATTGTTTTTTTCTCCCATTATTAAACGCATACTGATGTGTGTAATTGTTATGTATCTACATTAGGGGTATAACATAGTATACCTATAGTGAAACCCTATAGTGTTAAAAATATAAAATATAGGAATGCTGCAAGTTCAATGTCAGCTATTTAAGCCATGATGGGCAGCATTAAAATCAGCAGCAGATGTCTTCTTCTCCATAGACTCTGCCAAGGCCTTGTAAGCAAGCCTCAGATGCTCCTTGAGCTGCTCAGTCTGCTGTTCTGCCTTTCCCCTCACCATGCTGAGGTCCGTCTGTACTGTTTGGTATCCTTCAATGGCCAGCTTCTGATCCTGCAAGAAAGACAATATGTAGAATGATAAGCAAACAAAATACACCTCAATTTAGGCTTTCTAATTTAACGCATTGAATCACAACACAGTATCTTGAGTACTAACTTGTCACACTCACCATTTGGGTAGTCTTGAGTTCGTTTTTCAAAGTGCTGATTTGCTGTTTTAGATACATGATTTCAGATTCTCTTAATCGCAGCAGAATCTGAAATCGGAGACACATGAAATATATATGGAGCATGATTCATATTACATTAATCAACAGCAAACCCAAGCTCATATGCTCTTTACCAACTACTGTACACCAGGGTGAGTGAACATGGACTGCATTTCTCACACAGCACACTAACCTGAAGTTCATATTGCTGCCTGTCGTCAGGCAGCGGACTGGTGCCATCCTTCACCTCTGTTGACAGTCTGATAACTTCTTCAGCGAGGTGGTTATTTAGCATCTGTACAAACAAGCACAAGGTTTTAACTGGAGGTCTGGAATTCAGGTTTTTCAGACATTATAGTCGAAAAGGAAAAGGTAAAGTGTCCATTAGTTATCTGTGAACAGTCCACAGAGTGTGAACTGCACAAATTACTTCATGGCACTTAACCCAGTCCTCAAGTAAAGCAGCAGGCATACTATAAAAAAGCTTCTGCAGTTTAATTGGTGCATAGGTATGTTAATCGATAATACATTTTTTCTTTGATTTGGATTAGTGCTGGGCCGTTATCGGCGTTAATGTGAGACTTTTATCGCCATAAATATCGCCGTTAATCTATTCACAAAGTTGGGTTGGGAGCTGGGTCTATACTACGCAAGCTATGATGACTTTCACC
>JBBPDC010000028.1:915094-948189 GCA_037974485.1 Hemigrammopetersius urotaenia
ACACACACACACACACACACACACACACACACACACACACACACACACACACACACACACACACACACACACGCAAATATTTAGGTGCTCCTGGTCAAATGACACATGTTTAATGCCCACTTACTGTTTACTTAAGAAACTGGCTGGTGAGAAAATAAACTTCTATTTTATTTTACATTATTACGTACTATTTAAATGTTAAATTCAAATAAGCAAAAAAATGTGCACAAAAATGACCTGAAAGGGTGAGTTAACTTAACTTCAATGCCATTTCATCAGTGTTTCTTTTTTCACGTAAATACATTGTGTGAGCTTTAAACACACTAGAAATAAAATTACATTATTTCTGTTTGTATTTTTATATCATGTTTAAATTTTTTTTGTCACAATTTCAGTTTACTCTCTACATTTTTACTGTGATGCCAAGCTCAGTTTTATTTACGCAACTGCCCGTAGCGTCAAAAACCTAAGGCTAAGGGCCCCAAAGCACTTTTCCGCTTACCCTTTTCTGGTAATGGTCTAGGAGTTTCTCCAGCTCTGCTGTGCTCTTGCTCTGACACTGAGGGTACAGCGGCACTTTCCTCCTCTCTCGAAAAGCTGTCTTTTCCACCTGCAGCCAGCGTTCCTCAATCTCCCTCATCCTCTGCTGCTGCTGTTGCTGCTCCGGAGAGTCAAGGCTGCTCCTCCCTACTCTAAGATCGACTGAGGAACCCATTACAGTCTTATACCTCTGCTTGCGCTCTTCTCTTGCTCTCCTCCTGCTCTTGCTCCCTTGCTTTTCCTGCTTCTTCTCAGTTTGGACATCCACCCACACTTGCTCTCTGTTTCCCTCCTGATCCAAAAAGTGGCCATTATGCACAATCTCATCCCAGTCAAAGGTTTTAGCAGCACAGCCGTGTCTTTTGTTGTGCCCAGGGCAGGGTTCTATGGACCAGGAGTCCTGAGTCACGTCTGGTCTACTCAGGGTTTCCACTTGGGGAAGGTGGTTATCTGCAAGGCTGGGGTAGTTCACAGTTAAAGTGAGTTGATATGACTCACCACCTGATCATTCGTTCTCATGCTAACGTGTGCTTTCACCTACCTTGCAACATCTGGCGCGTTACGGTTCTGTATATTCTTCGTGAGAGCCTGGACCCAGTTTTGCCGTATACCAGCAGTCATAGCAGCCAAAGTGTAAACCAGTTCAAGAGTCTAGACAGATACATCACAGTTTTACATCACAATCATCTACAGTAGGCCTAGACAGCCTCTATGAAGATGTGGAGGCCTAGGGGATATACTGAAAGTTGGCCATTTCAACATTTTAAAAGGATTACAAAGAAAATGAAACATAGTTAATACAAAGCAAACCTCTGTTTTGTTTGATTTTCTGTGGCAATCACATGTTGGACTTACATGCAGTTGGAGGCCATAATTCCGCTGAACTAGGTGCTCGGTCACTTTGTGACAGGCGGTCAGGTCGATTTCCCCTACAAGTTCTGAGGCCTTTAAAAAGAACAGGATATCATTAAGGAAATTCGGAAACGTCGGAGGAAAAAGAGCGAATGAATGTGACGTGATGGAAAGTAAGGTCGCTGAACCTGCCTCCTCAGCTCCAGAGTCTGAGTAATAACGCAGGCTGTGAGCAGACAGCACAAACCAGTACTTCCTCCACTGGCAAAAGACAAAAGAAGTTTAGTACAAAACATGTCTGTGCTCAAAGATGAATCACTTGTTACTTTGATATTTTATCAGTATAACAGAACAAACGAGAACATTGATGTAACACATTAAGAACATAGACCAAGAACCTCATTTTACAACTGTTATAACTACCTGAAATAGAGCCAAATATTTTAAGCCATTCTACAAGTTCAAACTTGGTTACGTAATGAAAAGCTTCTTCGGTGGAATAAGGAAGCAGGATCCTCAAATCAACATAAGCCTCTCAAATCAGCATAACTGGCACCGCACTGATGATTCTAAGCATGTACTCACCTGCTTATTGTCATCCAGGCTGAGCAGCCATCCTTTTTTGAAGTTCAAAAGGTCTGGCTGTGAAGATAATTGACAGTCCATTTAACACAAGCACAGCATGGCTGGAAACAGCTTGATCTTTCATCACTCCACTTCAGCATGTCAAATCCAACACTGAATTACTGGGTGTTACTTGATGTGTGTCCAGAACATCCATGTAGTGTTGTTTTTGGCAGCCTGTCCTAATTTTAGTTTTAGTCTAGTCTTTGCATCAAGCTGTCATTTTAGTTTTTCATTAGTATTAGTCACGGCTATACTCTTTTTGTCTAGTTTCAGTCGACTAAAATCTGAACATTTTAGTCTTATTTTACTCAGAATTATCCACGACTATTTTCATCTCGTTTTAGTCAATGAAAGTTGGGTTTTTTTTCAGTAATGCAATTCTATTTAACCCAGTCAATATAGTATAAGTACAGTGTATAGTAGAATAGACAACATCTAAATATTCTTTCAGTCAAACCTATTTCACAATTCAAACAAGGTTATCTTATTACTATATTATTGTAACCTTATAGACTAAAGAATACCGTACATTCGTTCCAGTCATGGAAGACACTCTGATTTGAATTTATGACATTTATTTTGTCAATCCAACATGTTAGGACTTGTTGGAAGTACACACACACATTTAAATTAAATTAATACATTAAATAACATCACATCACTAAAAAGGGCAAATAAAGTGAAAATATGTGTGCCTGATGCCATAAAACCCACATTTGTAAATCGAGTAAAAGTCTTCAGTGTGTTGGACTTACCTGAACTTACCTGAATATTTTTTTTTTATTCCTGAACAAGTATAGTCAACACAACCAAATCAGAACAAGTTAGGATCAGCTTGTTTTGCATGGATATGGGAAAGGCTGCTTATCAAAATGCTGTGTGTGTGTGTGTGTGTGTGTGTGTGTGTGTGTGTCTCCTTGCATTCCAAAACTTTTGGCCACTCTAGATAGATTTAATTCACAGTGCCTCTCATTGGACAAAAGTATTGGGACATAGTGTCGTTCAACTGTAAGGTCGAGATACTTTTTTTTTCTCCCCTCCCTGTCATACAGGAGAAAGTCTCATCTCCTTTTAGTCAACGAAAATGAAGAGACATTTTAGTAGTTTTATTTTGTAAACCACATTTAGTCTCGTTCTTATTTGTCAACAATATTACACAATATATTTCGCTATAGTTATAGTCAAATGACCAGTGTTTACGTTGAAGCACGTCTCGTTATGGTCACGTGATAAAGATTTGTTGACAACGATATGTAGTCATAATTTTCGTTGACGAAAACACTACATACATGCCTATGTCACTCACCGTCATGGTAGAATCTGTAGCCTTGCCATCCAGTGACCTCGTTCGTCTTTGAGGGTGAAAGCTGCTCTGTGGAGCTCCTAAAAAGCCTGCTGAGTTTTCCTGAACCACAAAGGAAAAGAGACATAAACACTAATTTTTTTTAAACATTATTGTTGCGTGCAGAGCGCTGCATTTAGACAGTTTGGAAGTGTGGAGGGGTTGGGATGGGGTGTGGGGTGACAATGATTTTAGTCTTGCAATCCATCCATGGAAACCATTTCTGCCATGGTTCCTCTTGCTTGGATGAATTCATCATTTTTCACACATGTTTTCTCCAGGCTGATCATTTCAATAAGATTCTTTCTCAAATCTTCTGGAATTTCTTGTAGCCAGGTTATCTTTGTCTTTTGGTTTGGAATTCAGGGTGAGAAATACACAAAAATAGAAGAAATGAGTGACAAGTACTTAAAAATAAACATCTATACACTACATGATATATTCCACATGATAAAGTCATGGTATATACCACATGTAATATATACAGGCTTTATCATGTGGTCCAAAAAGCTTTTAATCTGCTCTCAGCTGCTTTGGAAAACAATGAATGCCTCACTGACAACAGCCTCATGTCATTTTCCACAGAAAAGGCATCATTAGCATAGCATTCCACAACTGATAAAAGACCAGTCTGGCAACAATATTCTAAAGTAATTCTCGAGGAAGCAGGGCTACTTTTGGACAGTTTGAGCTCCAAGAAAGAATCCCCACTCCAAGCAAGAAGGGATGGGAAACAGGAAGCTAAACTATCCAGGGGACCCACCTCCAAAAGAGCGAGGGACCTTATTAGTAACCTTCCTTAAACAACAATAACATTATATAAGGCCTAATGTACAGAGACTGTACAGTACAGTACCGCACAGACTGTACAGGACATTCAGTCAAAGCATTATTAACTTTGACCACTGGCCAAAAAAAGACTTGGATTCACATACATGCAGTACTTTCAATAAATTCAAGGAAATGTGAACAGAACAAAAACAGAAAGAAATATAGGTATGCAACAGTTCATTCCATTTAAGGCTCTTTATGTGAGGTGCAATAGCTAGATGTAAAAAATATGGTTAAATAGTCTATAAAGATATGGTTGGATGAGTTTGGTGTGGAAGAACTTGACTGGTCCACTGAACATCTTTGGGATGAACTGAAACTGAGATTGCGAGTCAGGCCTTCTCATCCATAAATGCTCCACAGAATAAACGGGCACGAGTCCATAGTCCCAATACTTTTAACCACTTAGACCTCTAAAAGTTGGTACCACAGAGTGAGTGTGAGCACAAGTTAGAGGACAGTGGTGCAATTTCGCAGCGCAAAATCACCTTTACAACGACACGTGAACCAGTGTCTCGGAAGTGAGCATGAGACAGACAGGAATGACTAGAGGTGGGAGAAAGAAGTTACAACATAGTATCACAAGGAGTGGAAATATAGTACCAGAGTATGTAGGAGGGGTGAAGTAACATCCACTTCTTGCGTAAAGTGTTCTGTCGTCCTTCTGCTTTCATCCCATTCACCACTCATGTGAGAGAAAACCCATTCAATACGTGCTTCATGTTCCTCATTTGTATAACAGCTATCTTTAGGTTTTTTTCCACATGCACACACTGATGCCCCCACCCTTTCCACATCACATGTCCTGTCATAATCATCTCTTCACACCCTACACTCTTGTTCACCCTCTGCAAAAGTAATTTTATGCAACATTTGTATTATTGACTGAAATCAGTCTTGGTAAAACAGATGTGCACCTTTTCTAAAAAGCTGTCCTTCACTCAGAAGAATCTGTTCTTGGACCCACCCTAATCCCCTTTTCCTCTGTCTGATGAGAGCATGGCTTCTGTCTATGGCGTCTTCGGTCCGAGAAGTTAGACTGCATAGAGCATTTTGCAAGACTAACAGTACCTATCACTATAAATTACTCTGGACAAGTACATTGGCTACACATGGATATACTGTATAAGAGGACATTTTTAAATTACCAGTAAGTTTGATGTGTCACATGACCCTCTTCCTATTGACAAATCAAAAGTTGGATCCAAGATGGCCGACTTCAAAATGGCCACCATGGTCACCACCCACAAACAGGAAGTTAATATCACCAACCATTCCCATTTTATTAAGGTGTATCCATATAAATGGCCCACCCTGTACATAAGAGACTGAATATTAAAGTTCTTGAGTCTGAACAAATGGCAGAAAAACTACCATGATATATATTGTGTGTACTAGAAAAGTCTTGTGATATATTTTTGCCATATCTGCCATGTTAGTGAATGATGAGAATAGTCGAAGTGTAGAGGACGAAGTGTTTACAGACAGAACAAAACTGGCCTCTTAGCTTTTTTTCATTTTGGACGTTATTTGGAACAATTCCCCGTCACTAAAAATAATAGCAGAATAATTCAGGGACCCTCTGGCTACATATAATGCACCACACTTTGGGAATGCTGGCCTTAGATTATCAGATAAAAAAGAAGGAGTTTCAAGTTCTGTTTTGAAATAGGTAGTGTGCCACAAATATCTTTGCAATAAAATCACATCACGGTTGAAGTACTGTATATAGTGGTGCGATTCCGAGCACTAAAAATCACATACAGGAAAAAGAAAGCGCAGACGACTTGTGTGCAACCGAGCCATTGCCACAGATTTAATGACCAGGGAGAAACAGGAAACAAACTAAGCACTCACACGCAGAGCAAACTGTTGAGTGAATTATATCCTACACAACAAACAGACACACACACACACACACATATCTCAGAATCAAAATACCTTGAGGACATGTGACTCTTTCAGAAATTCATTCCAAGCTTATTACGTACATGCTAGTCTAACAGAGGGTCTGTTTTTTGTACGTCTGCAGCTATGAACTGGCCGTATTACGCTCACAGATCAGACAGCAGCTCCCTGCCATCAGCTCACATCACTAACGTCTGGTGAAGAGGTGACATTTCCTCCCTACTAACACCTGGTCATGTGAGTCACGGTGAAACAAGACCCCAGGCTAAACTGCCCAAACCAGCTGTGCAGCCCTCTCAGCTCTGGAAATGAACGTGCAGCTCGACTGAAAAGGTGATGATCTGATGAGATAATTGGCAGGTGAATATCAAGGACTGTTATAGAGTGTCTCTGGGATGTCTGCTGCCTTGCAAAATCCACCTGACCTTAATCCGTCTAGGGCAATAAAAACTGTTCATAAGATCCGGGGAATAACCAGCACCCAAAGCTTAACATCAAAAAACATAACAAAACAATTAATTGAAGGGTTAGTTGGTGCAGTTGGTGTTTGCCATATAAAAGTTCACTACCAAGACTCATCAATATTTCTCAGCACCGGGGGACATGTGGGAATGTATAAAGATGAAGGAGTCATAAAAGTATTCTTAAACAGTTTCTTAAAATAGACTATTATTTAATAAGAATTCAAATGTATATTTCATGATTCCTTTATTGTATTCCATGAAAAGCAGCATGTTTAGATGATACTGCGCTCTGCGCTAGAGGATCTGTTATTTGTTCCTTTCATTGTTGAATTAAAAGCCTACAGAATTATATACTAGATTTCTCTGTAACTAACCTGGGCGTATCTGTTTTTGTAATTTCATACAAATGGGCATCAGCAAATTTATCCAAGAAATATATCGTCCCGGATCTCCCATATCAGAAAACAAAGGTGACCGCTGAAAAGGGGCAGTATACATGAGAAAATGAAATTACGCTCAGGTGGTATTTTCAAGGTTTGCAACAAATTGCTAAATGTGTTGTGCTGCTTCAATTGTCAATGTTCCAAGTAAGCTCCCAGAGGATCTCTGCATTTAACCCATTCACCAAGTGAAGCAGTGCCAGGCCAGCAGTGTGTGAGGACAGTACCTTTCACAACAGTATGTAAGTGGTGCCACTGGCAGTCCTGGGATTTAAACCCACAACCTCCTCAATCATAGTGGCAACTCCCTAACCACCAGGCCACCAACTGCCCCCTATGTTGGTCACAGCAGTATAGAACTAGTATGGTTTGAAAATATTGCAGGGTATATCACAACGCAGGAAAATGACTTGCAATCAGTGATGCAAAACAGATCGACTGGATTTGAGAAACTATTCACCAATATTTCATAAAATTGTTGTATTACAATATCTGCACTTCATTTATTTTAATTCTAAAGATCAGCAACAAGTGTAGTATGCTCTGCAATACTAATTTAGGTGGCAGCAAAGTCTTACAAGTCGCAATGAGGGCCTCCGTGGATCGGACTAGTTTGTCCTGCACATAACAAAGCTACTAGTTCAGATTGAGATCTGGGAAATCTGGAGGGCAACATATTGAACTCTTTGTCTTGTTCCTCAAACTATTCCTGAACAGGTTTCATGCTGTGGCAAGGCACACTATCCTGCTGGAAGATTCCACTGGGGTGTACTTGGTTCTGCAACAATGTTTAGGTTGGTGGTACATGTCAAAATAACATTCACATGAATGCCAGGACCCAGAACAGCATCATGGTGTTTCCACTAACTTGCCTTCATTCCACAGTGCATCCTGGTCATATCAGGTAAGGGCTGCATGTGCACCTGACCGTCTACATGATGTAGCTCCGTGGTGGGCAGGGGTGGACAGGGATCAGTATGGGCACTTTGACCGGGTTGTGGCTAAGCAGCCCCTGCACAGCGAGCTGTGATGTGATTTGTGTTCTTTCATCATTCTATTATAGCCAGCCTTTACTTTTTTTTAGCAGTTTGTGTTGCAGTAGCTCTTCAAAGCAGCTGGACCAGACAGGCTGGTGTGAAACTGTTCTCTGCATTTAACCCAGTCACCAAGTGAAGCAGAGGGCAGCCAGCGACACAGTGCCTTGGAATTTAAACCCATGACCTTCCGATCACAGGAGCAACTCCCTAAACAACAGGCCACCACTCCCTTCGCTCCCACTGATCCAATCTAGCATCAACTGTTTGTAAAGGGAAGCTATGTTAGAATACAGATAGTAGAGCAGCTTCATCAGGAACTGGTAACAATATAGAACCAGTTTTTAATGCTCATCCCTAGTGTCTAATATATCCCACCTCTTGACAGCATTGCAAATAAACCAAGCACAAAGCAGCTGGATAGTGGGACAGTACCTTGTTTTGTATGGTGTGATTTTGGCTTTTACTTCTGGCCCGCTTCCGGCAGCCTTGACACATTTTCCTCTTTTTTTCATTATTCAAACTGCCATCCTCAATCCTGCAGAGAGAGAGAGAAAAAAGAGACAAAGAAATGCAGGAGAATAGAAGTCAACAAAAGCTTGATATCTGGGGCCCAAGTCACTCAGATGTAATAGCCTTTAAGAAAACACCACTCCTGGTGGCAGACACTGACCAAGGCACTTTATTAATGACAGTGACACTTCCCTTTCCTTCAGTCTTCCTTAACTGAGCCCCTGCTCAAAGCCGGAGACATATGAAACAGTGACCTTCCACGCTAAAAGCATGTGCTTATTCAAGAAGTAAACATGTACAGAAAAAACGCCTGTCATACAGGATTTACGAGTTGACACCCCTCCATGTGCACACATGAAGCCGGATGTGTTGAAAACGCGTACAGACCCATTTTTCTTAGGATGGCTTCTGAGAGAATGGAAACACTAACACATGTAAAGTAGGTGTTTACTTTACTGTAAATTTAAGCTTTCATGTGATTAACAAACGCACACATTTGTGGAAAAATTTATTGTGGATAAACCAAAAAGACGAGGGAGGGACGAGGGTCAGAGATCCTTCACTTATTCAAAGAGTTAAAACAATTAAAAACAACAATTAAAAGCAAAAATGCACTGAAAGTTGAAAGTGTGACAAACAATTTAGAACTCAAACAAACTATATTTTAACATTCAATTTTCATTTTCAGTGAATGATTCTTTTAAAAAAAAACATCATTTTTGAGCATTGTAGAAAGTGATGCTAACAGAGCTAACTGGTTATCTACGCAAAACTAATTCATTTTTATTTACAATACAGTATTTTTTCATCTCAATGGTAATATTCAAAACTAGTGTTTTGAGTTTGTTTAAAATATTTAGCCACGTATTAATTTCATATTTACTGTGCACTGATAAAGAGATGTAATTATATAGTATATATAGGTAGGGTGCATTATGATACTACACTTGATATATCAACATCAACATTTTGGTATTGTGACAGTCCCAGGAGAGTTATTGTCTTTTTCGAAGTTCTGATATCTGATCCAGGATTTTCTCTTGACGTTCTCCATCTTCATGACTAAAACTTCCGGTCCAGAATCTGATTTAGGTTGTGGGCTTTGCTTTGGGTAAGTCTTCTGTATCACGCATGAGGCTTTTTAGTGACGCAGGTCTCACACTTTACAGGCTGCTGGGGTCTGGACTGGGAGGGATTCTATAAGCTAAATTTAAAGGCAGCTTGCCTGCTAATGGTGGGGTAACAGCCTTTGATCTAGCGCTCTGCATAGGCTGTGGTGCGAGTAAAACTTTTAACTACATCGAAGCCATCTGCTGTCCCTCACTGCAAATTGTTTGCACATTGGGACTATCCTTGACCAAACACACATACATATACACACACACACACACACACACACAAAATGACTAAACATCGACCTTGAAAAAGAATGGTACCTTACTTGCTTACACATGAAAAAGATTCTTGGGATTCCTAGCTGGATTTGCAAGTTTTGCATTCATGTTACCTGTACTTCATGAGGCAAGAATCCTCACTGTCACACTCTTCATGCCTCACAGCCTGGTGCTGATCAGTGGAAGGGTCCGTCTCCATAGCCTGTGTTAATGATAGGGTCTCAGCATGGCTACTGTCGTCGCTGTCTGTATCCTCATTCTGATCCCAGTCCACTGAGCTGGAGGAGCTGCCCAGAGTGGAGCCAGACTGAGGCAAGCTGCACTCCAACGGGAAACAGTCAGATTCAGGACTAGAGCAGGACAGTCCTTGAGGCGAATGGGAGCCCTCTATACTGTCCACTCTGCACATTTCTTGGAAAAAGTCGAAGGGCATCGCTTTTCCTGTGGAGAGATGAAGACTATCAGGGCTTTTTAAAACAGCAGGTAGCAAGACCCAGCTACCAGCTGCATACTGACTATACAACACAACAGAAATGATGGTAGATAAACACCATATTTAAAGTCATTGTTTGGTTAAAAAAAACAACAAAAACCAAATTGCCATCCTTATTTTATATGTCTGCAATCAGACAATCTCACTACACTGAATATGTTTAACATTCTGCCAGGCTCGGGTCAGGTTTGAATTCAAAACACATTATACCCACATTGTCCAGCCCAAATTCTCAGGCTGTGTTCAGGTTTGAACCCAAATTCTTTTGGCCTGATTAAAGTTCTAACTAGAGCTATGATGCTAATGTTGCTAAGAAGGAATTGAAGCTTATTCCCCACCAATTACCCCAAATTACATGAAAGCAGTATATCATACAACAGCAGGATATTTTCAGCAGGATATAATTTTCCATTAACTGTTGGCCTGTAAAACTAAAAAAGAGAACCTCCATTCTTGATTTATGGTAAGGGTGCAAATTTGCTTTGATAATAATCTAATATTCATATTTTTAATCTAGACACTAGATCATTGTGTTAAAGCAATTCCCAGTGCCATCCATTGATGGTACTAGCAAGTCAGTAATTTAAGACAAAAAAGCTCATATTATTGATCTTAAAATGTAGCTCCAATGGTATTCAAAGTTGGTTGAAGATGCGTTTCCGTGTGTTCTCTATAAGCAGGGGGGACCCTCAAAGGCTGTAGGCCTATTGCTCTGGTGAGGACCCCTGCAGGAGCCGACACAGGAAAACGTTTTTCTAGTCTAAATCACATCCTGTCTGCCTTTCTATGAGGCTGGCTAAGAGTTGAAAGAGGAATCCAGTCACATTTCATACAAATAAATCCTTGGAGAGCTTGATGAACATAAAATGAAACCAAATAGGGCTATTCTAAGGAACCTGCAAGACTGCTCTGTTGCTGTTATGGGGCTTGCTGGCTACAAGACTCAAAAGAATGGAGATGAAGACGAGAAAAGTAATTCTCTAGAAACAGTAGTGGCCATGCAGTCTACTGATTTCATTTAAATATATTACAAAAAGACAGAAGTATATACAGTTTGGTGTCAGAAACCACATAAGCACCATCTGCTATCTTATTCCTTTTTTTTTTTTTTTTGCATTAACACTAAGCCGCTTGCATATCATCTGCAGCTATTTCACTGCATTTAATTTTACTGCATTAACACTAAGCCACTTTCATTTTGCACTACTGATCTGCTGGTATACGACTCTAAATCATCATACACAGCAATGTCAGTGCCACACTATTATTTATTGTATTTTTTTTTTTCTAACGTCTTGTTATCTTTAATTAGTTCTTATTGCATTTTTTTGTCTTATTGCATTCAATCCTTTCTCATTCTTCTGCTAATGAGATCCTTCTTGATTATTAAAGTTCTTCCTTATCTTATCTTATAGCTATCTTAACACCAAACAATGCATCTCAACTACAAGGCAAGACTGGAAATGTCTTCTCATTTTCTACACTTGCCTGAGCCCAAGGAATCATCATCAGGCCTCATACTCTGTCCAGCTTCCTGCTTTGGACTGCAGGGCTCATTGCCCACCGCTGCTTCAGGTTCAGGGGTTCCAGTGCCACACAGAGTTTGATCTGTTGAAGCCTGGTCCTGAAAACCAGATGAAATAACAGTAGGGTTCACACCGCTGTATAAACAGACTACACAGGCACAAAACAGGCACAAAATTAAAATGCAACTACATATAAGTAGTATATTATGTGATGATTCATTATCAGTGTAAAGAAAAGTGGCTTGCTGGAGCTGATAACTGGAGGCAAGTGGTTTGAGAGGATCACCTGGGATCTAACAGAAGTCCTGTTCCTCTTCCTCAGTTGCTCCTGTTTGTTAGTCTGAGGGAACAGTGTGAGCTGTTCGCTCCATCTGGACTCAGAGAAACAGAGCATTGAAACCACAGAGTGACTAAAATTGTAAGTATTTCATAACTACAATGAAACCCCACTCCACAGAGCCAGGGTTTTGAGTACATTGGATTGTGCAATTAAGAACACCCCAATTAAAATCAGCAGTGGTTAGGTGGCAATTTGCACAATGACAATGCATGTTTGAATATTCCATTCTAATCTCCACAACACTAAAAAGGTGGAGAGACCCATTTGTATGCATTATTTGCCACTTAGCAAGGGATTATTAGTTTGTCTTATCCAGTCTCTTTGAGTAATTGTCAAAATAAACCACGGATTACTCAAGCACTCATACACCACACGTCCAAACCTAACATTTCTTCTGAAAGGGTATTAGCAAAGGAGTCTGTCTCTGCACCGCTGCAGTTACAGCCTCTACGCTTCTGAGAAAATTGACATCAGATGTTGGAACATTGTCGTAAGTATTTGATTGCATTCAGCCTCAAGAGCATTAGTGAGGAAAGGTGCTGCTGGAGGATCAGGAGCATCAATCCTTCAGCACATGTGTTGCTCCAGAGTGTCCTGTTCTACTGGTAAGGTCTTTATATGGGAAGTTAAACAAACCTGGTACTGAGAAGATTGCCTAGTTGAGAGTGTGGGTACACTTGTTCAGTTCAGTCATGTCACAGAATCTCTGAACTCAAATAAATAACACTCGTCGCTCACCCGTTAATGATCTCTTTACTGTCTCCTCGGATGAAGACCTCCTGCTCCGGGGTGATGATGCACAGCGCGTTCTTCTGCCCCGTCCTGGCCTCAGCATCAATCACCTCAGTGCACAGATTCAGGTCCACGGTTCCTTGTGGAATAGTACTAGGCTAAACAAACAATCGGTGTTCAGTCAGAAGACGTCTAGACAGCTCTATTATGCAATAGTCGTGTTCACCTCTTGTGAGAGCTGTTTAGTTAACGCAAAACGGATGAACTCATTTCTTCAAACCAGATCCCCATCCTTCCGCATTCAGGAACATATGCCAGTCCAAAGTGCATTGTATTCTGTCACCTGTCCACGACCAGTGTTTACACAAATCTGGGTGAGATTTGTAGTGGAGACTGAAAATTATGGTCTACTTTTCATCCCGTGGGGTGAGTTCTGTTCCACTTTGTTGGAAAGGCCTGCCGCTGTGTCTAACCAGCAGCTGCACATCTGGCTCCAACATGCACAAAACCCTCATAAATCTACAGAGCAAGAGAGCCACCCAGACCTATTCCTGCTCTTCTGGCTGGTTTGTTTGTTTGTAAGCATGTGTGTGTGTGTGTGTGTGTGTGTGTGTGTGTGTGTGATGACCTTCTAGGTTGCTCCCTTACCAACTCATCCAGAGCAAACTGAAGGCTGCCGTGCTCATAGAGGATGAAGAAGCGGCGCTGCCATTTCTGAAGGCAAACAAACAAGCAGGTCAGGCTTCATTCCGTTTCATTATTCATTTCAAAGCAACATTTCTGACTCTGTTCTCACCCGGGACCGCTGCATCGGATTGTCAAAGTCAGTGCCTTCAGGTGCGAGGCACAGCCAGCTCGCGTAGATCGGCTTCGCCTGTGAAGAAGGATTTCAAATAGAAACAGACCCTTCTCAAAATCAGTCAAACAACCTATAAAAAGGCTTTAATCCACATCAGTTTTAGATCATTGATCAACTTGTTATCCAATCACTCACTGTATCAACTATGACTAGCATGTTGTCACTTCAACATTTCAGGACAGTTAACAAATACAAAAAAATAAACTATGTTGATAAGGAAAAACAACCTTCTTGTCTATAATCACTCTAAGCTCTTTTAGGATATCAGCAAAAAAAAAATGACTGTATTTGTGACACCTGAGTCAGTTAGTTTCACTATTACACACTATTTCACAAAAGACCACTCTCGAGGACTTTCAGGGATTATGAAATGTGGACTTTTCCAAAAAGTTATGTTTTTGCCTAGGAGAAAAACTTCAGAGGTCTGTGAAAGGTACTGACAACAATCCTGTCTTTAACGTGACTAAAGTAGACTAAAGAGCTGCTGTAATTTAGATAAATTAGATCATGAAGACTCATGTAAAATGCATTTATGTTAACATCTAGTATTTTTAATTTACATCTTCATTATGTTATATATATATATATATATATACCACACAAATACATATATACATACATGCATACAACATCCATTCACACCACATAAATACATATGTGTTATACATACAGACACACACACATACACATATATATAAGTGAGAAATTACATAGATGTGGGGGGGGGGGAGAACTGAACATAAATAATCCGGATTTATCTCAACACCAGAATGCTTGAAGTCAATACTAAAAAAAAATATGAAACATAAGTGTCAGAGAACGAACGTTTGACTGAATAAGGTCATCGAAAACCCTGGCAGCTTAATTTTCGATAAATGTGTTAAAGTCTACACTGATAAAATAAGCCGTTTTGAGGTGGTATCATTTACAGACATGTGTAAAGTGTCTGCAGCAGCAGGAGGCTACAGCTCGTCTCACAGCATCTCAGCACCAGAAATTTCAGTCCTACCTGCTCCAGCTCCTCGCTCCCCATCAGGTGGAGCTCCTGCGGCTTAAAGCAGTTCTGACATCTGCTTTTATTGAACATGTTCGCCTGGAACTTGCTGCAGGGCAGATCCGTTTTCCCCGACATGTCTCTCTGAATCTTTTCCGAGTTCAACTGCTCTCAGTCCGGCCGTCTGAATTCGGGCTGCTTTCCCAAAAGCCCCGCCCCCCAGGAACGATTGGTTAGGTGTCTCAGAGGCTGAGACTGTATTGACAAAAGTATTGGGACACACCTGTTTTACAGCACTTGGGGTAGACCCCTTACTTCAAGCAAAGAGCAATCTTAATGCTTCAGCATACTAAGACATTTGGAACGCCAAGAGCGGGAGCTGTTACAGCTGCAACGGGGGACCAACTCCATATTAAAGTCTGTATTTGAATGCAGTGTTATTAAAGTCCCTCTTGGTGTTTTGGTCAGGCATTTATTAATTTAATTAAGTCTCAGATATCACAATATTTATGCTGGCCAGGCAGCTGTAAACAAATCCCTCTTCTGATGTGATCTTTCCCAAAAGATGAATACTCCACTTTGAAAAGCAAAAAGGGGAATTGGGACACGGCCTCCCAGTCTTCCCGGGTGTGTAGGTTTGCAAAATCACAAGTGTGCCATTTGGAACAGTGCTCCCAATGAGGCTGGGGACCAAGCCAGAGCCAGGTTCATCAAAGTGACCAGCAGGGGACAACACTGACGAGCCAAAGTTAAGCTACACATAATTCCAAAACACATTACTGAACGGAGTAGGTACAGCCAAAGTCTGTAAAAAAAAAAAAAAAACTACTGGACACAGAGTTAGATGTTAATGATTCACAGTTTATTAAAGGACAGTAGTTTGACAGCATCTGAGAAACCGAATGAAAATGATAGACGGAAGTATTGCAACAGGCTTTGTTTATTGCAGGCAAGGCAGATCAGAGTGTACAAAAATGCTCACTGTCAAAATTCTCCACGTTCTTTGAAAAATAATGATCATTTCCACAGTCATTTCAGGTTACTTGATTGTTTTAATTTTTTTGGCCTGACTTCATGAAGGATATGCTTGGAGCATAACAAAACCTGTGAACATCACTAGTTAAGCTTCTTTTTAATGGCAGGTCTATAATATCTAATTCAGAATTGCTGTAAACAATATCAACAAGATGCTCTATTATCATTATAAACCGAGGCAGGGGCCCTTAAATAATATTAATAACAAACATCTGAACAAATATAGAACATGCTAATTTATATATGCACATTTACTCACTCCCTTTCTCTTTTGCACACACACACACACACACACACACACACTGTAGACCTTGGGATCTTTGTACAGTACAGTATTTACACTAGCAGCATTCAACGCATATGAACACTTTCATTTTATTGTACAATAAGATATTTATTTAATAATTTAGAATGACACCAATTATGTATTGCTGGTATGAAGCACTAGATTTTTCCTAATCATACTACAAAAATCTATATCTAGAACAAAAAAGGCATCGGCCATCTTAAACAACAGGTAAGACTTTGAATGTGAGTGCACAGCTAAATGTAATTTCACAGTATTTTATGCGTTCGCTATTGAAGGTAAATGTTTTAATTGTAAATAAAGACAACGCTGGCTAAATCTTTTGGTTTGAGTTTATAGAAATATCCATCATCTTACCTAAAACTAATAGCTTTAAATATAACTATTAATGGTTATTGTCACATTTTGTGAAAAGACTTCACGCATGAACAGTATGCCCTATTGTCGCTTAGAAATCTATAAGCTGGTTTACCCACACTATCTCTTTTAAAATGTTATAAAAAGAAACAAAAACTATAAGACTAAAAGAAAACAGGACTGATCTTCACTTCTCCTTCCAGCTCCTGTCAGAAGTGCAAATTCAAGTCGTTCCTCCGAGTCACGCTGGTCTCGACCTTCAGAATTCGTGTCTGTGGTACATGTCTGGGTCATAGTACTTGGTGACCACCACACGGTTGGCAAACTTCCGTCCCGTCAGCGCCTGCATGGCCTTCTGACAGTCAGTCGCTGTCCCATACTCCACAAAGATCTGGAACAAAATGCAGACTTTGTCAACAAAGTCAAAAAGCCCATCTTAAGGAATCACATGTGTGTACAGAGTTCAGTATGTGTCAAAATGACCAGGAGCATATCATTCTAAGAGTGAACATAGACTGATTATTAGCAACAGACTGAAATGCTTGCATATTTATTTTTTTATTGTACCATTACAAGATAATTTTAACCTATCTTCTGTGTTATATTTGGTTAGACTTATTTAGGCATATTTATTCTAATGAAACTGCTTTTTTTCAGTTTCAGCCAAATATTGAAAGCAATGTTGAAAGAGACACCATTGCAACTGGTTCTGTTGTAAAGCCACCATCAACAGAAAACAACTGATTAGATGCTGGAGGGGGAAAAAAGCAGAAGTCCGATTCAATCCTACAACAAATCTAGTCTGTTTACATACACACCAATTATACAGACAATATCGAACTTTGGCAGATATACAATTATTCACATGCTCACGTGAGCAGCACACTCTAATTTCCAAGATCAGATCAGATCAGATTTCAAGAAATCCAACACATACACCTTTACTCTCTGTTTTACATCTGCATGTGTGAGATAAAGACAAGCTTCCTGGGAAACAGTAACCACCAAACACCTATTTTAGTGGTGCATTTATAAAATGACAGCAAATTATTATTTTTTGCACAATGTGGTGCCATATAAAGTGATTACGGACATGACTTATAAAAAGTTCTTATTATCAGATTACTCTAATAGTGCTTGTAAATGTGTTGCACAGATTACTGTCAAAATCTGATTTCATGCTATTATTTACATTTACGACATTTATCAGATGCTTTTATCCAAAGCGACTTCTATTCCCTAGCTACAGGGGGCAGTCTTCCTGGAGCAACTGGGGTTAAGGGTCTTGCTCAGGGACCAAGTGGTGGTGTGCTGAAGGTAGGCTTCGAACCCATGACCTCTTGGTCCAGAGGCAAGTATCCTACCCACTAGGCTGCGACCACCCCTATTATCAGATTATGTGTAATGTAAACACTCCTGAAAGTTTCATGGAATTGATATTGGTAAAAAAAAACCATAAAAAAACACAATATGATGTCATCTGTAATTGTGTATGTCTGTTCTCAGTCGGCTGTTATTACCCAACGATGAAACTGGAATAAAGTTCAAACTCGTAAACCATGTGTTTACTTCATTTTCATGAGGCAACACCATAGAAAGCCCTTAGCTTGCAATAGCACATTAACTCCTTCCGCAGACTGACCTTGCCGCAGCCGGGCACCTCCACACCATCGATGGGCCGAGGGATTTCGATGGAGCGCACGCTTCCGTACTTGCAGCATTCCTCGCGAATGTCCTCCAGAATCTCCTCATAGTCCTCATCGTCCAGAAGCTCCTCAGGCATCACCATGTTGAGGAGACACAGCACCTCTGTTGGCAAACCTGAATTCTGCAGCCTCTGAAGTCCTGGAACCTGCAGGATCACCGGCGTCTCGATGATAGCTGCCTACACAGAGTACACACAAATTAGAATTTGTGCCAACAGTGCATTCTTCATAGAATTCAAAGCCTTCTACAGGACCTTCAGAACAAGTGTCGGCTCAGACAAAGGGCATCAATACTGACGGTTAGGGCAAGTTCCTTTTGAACAAAAATAGACTAAAATCTCTGAAAGAAGAAAACTACGATGTTCCACTCAAGGACCCACACTGTGTATACAAACAAGGCACACTGAAAAAAGATCAGTAATATTTTGCCTCATTATGAGGAGGTAAATAAGTATTCAGAGCTAAATAGTAAACAACAAAGATCTAGCAAAACATCCCCGTCAGTACAACAGGTTCAATAACATGCAAGCTGAAAGTTCTTGGAACCACAACTGTTCAGTCTTAGCCATATTTTCCCCACTTATGGTAAGAAAGTTAATAGAAGAGACAACAGACAGAACTGAAGGATGACCTTGAACAACAGTTACACAGAACAATAAGCAGCTGAACTTTAATCTCGATTCCTACACCACCGACATGGAAGGGTATTAAACAAAAACAGAAGTGTCCGAATACTTATTTCCCTTTTACTCTACATGGTATATGCAAAGACCAGTGGTAATAAATATACTGTACTGGCATGACTGTTTTTACCAAGTTCTGGTTGTTGCATTAACCAGTAGGTTCATTGCTAAACACCAACACTGTGATATAACACTGGGAAAAAAAAAACAAAACAATGCTTATAGATTGGTGACCTTAGCAAGTTGGAAAAAACTGAGAGCCCAATGTGGGCACGCAGAGATCTGGCCCTAGCACTTACTGGATTGGCGTTCTTTGCCCCCACACTGGCCCGCTGGACGATGAGCTTTTTATCACCAAGCTGCATACCATTCAGCCCTGCCACCGCCTGAACACAACAAGCACTTTCATTTAGCCTCGCATTGTCTAGATAGTATACAAGTCATTCCCTCATTTTAAATGTCACATTAGCATCCTATTTTGCTGACAAACTGACATTTAACACATAACTGGGTCATGTTTATAAACAACTAATAGCTATTAAACGTCGTTAACAAAAATGACAAGTAAACATCCCTTAGAGACTCTTGATCCCTCGACTGTGTGATCATATTTATTGATTGTTTAGTTGAAAATGACATAACTCAATAATCCTCAGCTTTGGCAACACATGTTTTTTGTTCATTTGGAAATGTATAGTACTAGTAATCATTATTTAATTTAAGTCCTATTAGTCACCCTGTTTTTTTCTAATTGCACAAATGTATATAATCAAATTACACTCTGTTCAGGTCTGCTGTGAATAGGTGTTAGATCTAGACACCCTTACAGCATTTATGACCGGAATACAGAAAATGAATCCAATACATTTTTTATTGTCATTGGTTCATGGCACCACTCCTAGCCTAAGGCATGGCATTTTCAGCGAGCTAAACAGAAGTGAGCTACAAGCTAGGTGCTCCAAACAATAAAAAAAATCTATATACAAATAAACTTTTGTTGATTACAACACCGTGGGCAGATTCTGCCAGTGAATCCACTCTGCCAGTGAATCCACCATCATTCAAAGTCATCTGCTTAATAACATTTCACTCCTCAAACAATTTGCTTACCTGGTCAGTGGCACCAATATCCACATATTCACAGAACGCGTATCCTTTTGACAGTGATGTAGCACTGTCTTTAACAAGATTGAAAGCCTTGAGTGGTCCGAAAGATGTCAAGAGCTCTTTAACCTACACAAAAGAGAGTGGCAGACCCTTCAGTACAGCAAAGGTCATTACAAGAGGAGAAAAGAATGACATGCTTCTGTTCCATTATAAGGAAAAGGAATTAAGTAGAAGGTGGAATGACTGGGGTGCAAGACGTGACAGCAAGGTAACACAGTTAATTACAATAAGGTTTACTGCCGTTGCAGTAATACAAAATTAGGGGAAATAACTAACATTTTTTTCTGCCAAAGTACATAATGAAATAGCATTAATGTCTAAGAACCTGTTGTAATACATAAATACACAAAACAGTTTCCTTAGCCCTGACTGAAGGATACAAAAAAGTCCTGGCTTCAAAAGGAAATCGTGATTTTACCCACAACAAAGGCAATACTAAGTACCATGGTAAGATGGTAAGATGGTAAGATAAGGAAATGCCTGCATCTAATAGTTTTATAAGAACAGAAATAGGTGCAGTACAGTATTCTGTCAATAATAAAATATTCATGCTCTTAACCAGTAAGTGTGTAAATTAATGGACCACTGTATGTGTACACTACAACCACCACCAGGTACTACACCTTTAATGGAACTAACCCACCACAGCTAGCCGTCCCCCACCCATCCCACTTCCCAGAGACCCCTCTCCGGGAAAGCGCGCTCCAAGAGAGTGATGGTAGAAAGAGAGCAGCCATGAGGGGGGACCCCTGCTGGCAGGAAGTGTATCCGTGCGAGGAACGGAAATGTCTTACTTGCCTTGTATTACATGTTGGCATGGCAGCAGTAGGTCAGTACTACTGAACAAATTATGAGCGCAGACTTAACGATCTTACGGGCCCCTAGCTGGGGACAAAGTGGGGGGAACAAAAATGAAAGAGCTGTGAGTTTCAGAGCAGTGGCAGTGACTGCAAGAAAAAGAAAAGAAAAGAAATGAATAACAGGGTACATATAGTCTAGTAGTTTGGTCTGATGATTACATTCCAATTAGCTTAACATCAATGAGATGCAATCTTATTCCCTCTCTCTCTTACCACCATAGAACAATTTCTTGTTTTTTTTTAATATCATCTTACATGAATCAGCAATGTTACTGGTCCAGTGATGCAACCTTACCTTCTTTTAACTCCATAATATCCATCCAAAATTACAAATATCAAGTTATGAGTAGGAGATATTTGACATTTACTCACCCTGCAGTTATGTAGTTAGATGTACATTATTTATGTGTTTGAAGAAGTACATTTAAGGATATTCATATCGAAATAACCAATCATGGTTAATGTTAACATCTCTGAAATTGACACTGTGAAAGGGAAATGTCTGTTACTGAAACACTGAACACAATAAGGCAGTAAAACAGTAAGGCTGACCTGCCAGGTTAGATTGATTACGATACTTATAGATGGATGGCAGCCTGATAGGGCTGCAAAAATGAGCAGAAGCAGAAAGCAAAGGTATTATTCTTCAAAATAAAAAAAACACTAAAAACTGAATTTACAGTCATCATTTCCTATACTTAAATTTTCTTGAATATATTCTTGAATATTTGTAGATTTATTCTTGGTGATCCAGAATCAAAGAAGCAATTCTAGCCTGTGTTAGCATCCTGTTCCAGTGTATAAGGCATGTATGTGTTCCCATTAAAAGGGCATGGAAATGGCAAAGCACGTTCATAATTGTGGGTAAAGAAAGATAACACCAGCTAGAATGGCATCAAAAACAATCAAAATGACTCCAAAATAACTAGATGTTAAAATAAGCGAGACTACTGGATAGACCTCTGGTTCTCAGTCCTGATCGACTACCCTGCACATCTCACACTAGTAATGAAGTCCTTAACAAGCTGTTCCTGAAGTAAACTGGTTCATAAACGTAGAGAAAACACTACAAAATTCTTGGCAGTGGGACCCCAGGACCAGGAGGACCACTGTTCTAGATAGAACAACAACATCTAACCTATTGACAGGTCAACAGATTAACCTAACCGTTTTTAAAATGCTATTTTAACACATTCTGGATAGCTTTAGTAATCAACAGGTCATAAATAATAAGGATTTTTTATGCCCGTGCAAAGCAGTGTGGGAATGTAAGTTTGAATGTAAAATTGCTGAAGGCAGCACCTTCCGTACCCAGGAATGTTAAATCACTAGGAAGGTAACAGCATGACTGAGTTGAATCAATATGACATCTCAGGACAACTGCAGAAACATGCATGCTTGTTACGGTCACTCTTAGATGGATGAAGTGAGTTCTAAGACAAAACCTTCATTTACATTTTGTGCAAAAACTAAGAAATACCTGATCATCATTGAGATAGTTGGGTAGACCTCCAATGAAGAGTTTATGGGGAGAGTCTGGTACAACTGTGGACACAACTCCTGGTGCAACAAATTAATACAATTAATACAAATCTGTAGTGATTCATGTGCCTTCACAGAAGACCTCTTTCACAAGTGTCTCACAAAGCAAGATGTCTTACTTAGCCAGCTAACTTCAAGCTTAGTTGACTTCCTAGTGGGTCTTCCTGCTTGCAAGGAAAGACCCTTACAACTGACCTCCACTTTTTACCAGGAACACTCCCCCTGGCAAGCATATGCTGCATTCCTAAACCTGCTGCAGGGTAGGTTAGGTTTGGATAAACACCTTATGGATCAATCAGGGCAGGCTTCTGACTATTCAGGGACTGAAGTAGCAAATCTAGGTTAACAGATAAAAGTTGTTAGCCGTCTTTGGAAAACATATCCAACCTCAGCTGTTTGTTAAGTTTGGTGAAGCTAAAACCTTGTGTAATTTGAATTTGCTGTGTGAGATTTGCCCCTGATCTCAACCGGGTGAAGAGATGCATAGCCATTTGATACAAGTCCCTGTTCTCACTTATGCTTGTCCAATAATTACAGGATCATCTAATCAGAATCACCTAGCATGTTAAGGCCAGGTGAGAATGTAGTTCTAGTGACCGACTACAGTGAATTCATAACATCAGCCTTTTTCCACCAGTCTTCAGGTGGTTGTTGTTTCATGGATTACATTTAGTCTTGGACTAAACTGCAGTACCAAAGGTGAATCACCATTTTAAATATTTAGTCCAGGCCTTGGATTAATCTTTGTCTCTGAAACTGGGTATTAATCCTAACCTGGAACATGGAAGGCCGGCTGCTCAGAAATGCCAGGCAGGGGGCGGTAGTCATGAGGCCGTCTGATCTTCAGTGATTGCCCTTGAAAGATGATTCCATCAAACGCCATGGCCTGTGTGGTCTCATCTACAGATCTAAACTGAAGCACAGGTGTATCCATAAGCATCTTCAGTCATGAGAACACTGCAGCACCTACAAAGGATTCTACACTAAACAAATTGAGCCGTGTGGGGTCAGTACATTTAATAACCTAATTTCCACATTCTCATAAATTCAGGCTGCACATTTGCCTTTCCCAAAAGTCATCATTTCCACTAGAGGGCAGTACTGAGCTGTGTGACAAGAAAACCAAATGCCTCCCAAATGTTTAAAAACTATGGTTTTTCAAATGTTTTACAATTGTGTGCAAAAGTCTAGGGCACCTAAACTAATTCATTCTTTGTAGGAATAAGAGTGAAAACACATGACTGCAGGTTACTTACCTCAAGGAAGGCAAAGTTCTTGTCTTGGTTGATCTGCACTGCAAGCACAGGGTTACTGGGTGCTTGAGAGAGCCCAGCAAGTCTCATCTGCGTGTTGAAGAACTCTGCCATTGACTCCTAACAAAAATTCCATCAAAAGCAGAGCATTACCTGGAGTAGTAATAATTTCCAACCCTGGTCTTGAGGGTCCAGGTGGTCAATGCCAATGCCAGTTCTAGGGGGATTTTTTTAGGACTGCACCAGTGCCTATTTTTGCACGCTTTATCACTTATTCTGACAACCATTTTGCTATTTTCAGTTTGTGGATGGAGGAAAAGTTATTTCATTTTATCATTTTGTCTGTATCAATATTTTTTTTGGCAGCAAAACACCCTGCCATAGCAGCATGCCACTTAATGGCAGTTGGATTTAAAAACCATTTCACTTGTCAGATACTACTTTATAATCCAGTAATCGTGACAGCTCTAGTTAAACAAGATGCATTTTGCCAACATTCTGTTCAGCTTTTGTACAGCTGCTACAAAAGAACAAGGACAGGTCAATGCCACGCCATCACAAACCCTTTTTGCACCAAGGCAGTTTAAGGAGCCTGTGCCTAACCTTGAACTAGTTCTTCAAAGAACTGACTCTCAGACAGAAATAGTTTGCTGGGTTAGAACCAAGAACCGATTACAACAGGAGTGTTAATATCAACAGAAAAAAGCAAAAGTAATGTAATGTCCACTACAACTAAGGAAGAAACACAAGCTTTAAAGAGAGGATCATATGGGAAAGAGCATATCAGGTGTTAAAACCGATACAATATCCAGAGCTCAATTAGGAAAACCCTCAGATACTTTGTAAGTCCTGCTTCCGTGACACAGCAGCCCACTATTTTGGGAAGCTTACCTCAGTAACTCCGAAGGGTATATTGCCAACATAAAGACGTCGAGCTTGTCTGGTCATTTGACTGCCAACGATAGGCACTTGTGTCGGCGTCACAGCCACTCCTGTTGTAGTGGATGTTGCCAGCAAAGCTATGGTCGGAATCTGCCCAGCAGCTACAACAGATCAAAAATGAATTTAGAGACTCTATGGAGGGGAAAATATGACTGAGTTCAAAGTTCACAACAGAACTCAATTAAAGAAATGCTGTGCTTCTTCTGACAGATAAAGTTCAGACATTAATATTTCAAACAATGACTCATATTTACTACACCAGTACTGGAACTAATCCAGAGAGTTGAAAATGTTGCTACAGAACAACCAGCAAAAATAGGAGCCACATGTAGGTAATGTTTGAGTCAAATGTGAGCAAAACTTTGGTACAATAAGCAATATACACCCACTTTATTAAGCTATGCTGTACTTACACATTGTCCATTAATGAGCTCAACTTACCATATAGATACACTTTGCAGTTTACAATTACAGTTGTTTTTCACTCTATTCGTCATTGGCCAGGACCTCCACAGGACCACCAATAAGCAGTGCAGTGACCTTACATTGCTAGTGTGTGTGTGTGTGTGTGTGTGTGTGTGTGTGTGTTGCAAGACTGGACTGCAGACCCTGCACTGTACTGTACTCTGTTTTGGGTATCCTCTAGTCCTTCATCGGTGGTCAGTTTCTTGCAATAGGTCACTGTTGGCTGGATATTTCTGGTGTGTGAACTATCCTCAGCCCATCAGTGATACAGAGATGTTTAAAGTCTCCAGTTCTGCCAAGTGTGGTACACTCTGTTCTGCACACACAAACACACGCACACAGACACTCTACTTCCAATTCAGCGTCACTTCTGAGCCACCCACATTACATCTGCTCACTGGTGGTCCTGAATGGGGTAAGGGGGCTAAAACATGCCTGCAGTCCATCTCTGCATCTGTAGACCTACATCTAAATGGTCAGTGATGCTGCTGAAAAGGTCAAGTGTAGACACAAGGTAGTGTACCTAACAAAGTGGCTTATTAATGTATATGATTCACATAATTATTATAATAAGCAAAAAACTGTCAAAATGCACCTGAAGATCTATAGGTAGAGAAGGCCATTTGCTGTACCTTGCATAGCTTTGTACTGCATCGGAGTGATGTGTTCAAAGCCTGGGGGTGGAACGTCCCAGTATCTGTACGTCCTTTTCTTCCTTGTGCGCCGAGGAGAATAGCTGAAAGAACAAAAAAAAGGGAAAAGGCGTAGGCCAATAGCTTATTCAGAAAACTGAAAGACTCATACGCCTAGACCAGGCATTCTTCAAGTAGCCTACAAGTTTATTCCACCACACTCCAGAAGTGCCAACTAAATCACACAAATGAATCAAATCTGAATGCTTTTCATGCACCTGCTCCTTTTTTGCCACTGAATGTGCCAAAATAAACAGACACACAGAGGAAGCCAGGATGCGAGCAGTGTGCAGACCAATCCTGCACCCCGATTAAGCCCACTGAATCCTAACCTCAGGTGAGAACTTGGTTTGTTGAGAGTCTGGTAAGCACCTGTGTTTCTTATGGTCCCTGGAGTTGCTCCGGCGATCCCGACTCTTGCGATCTCGACTGCGGCTGCCTCTGTCTTTGCTCCAGCTGCGATGCTTCTCACCATGACTCAATGAGCCACTGCAGCTTCTTCTCTTGTGCTTCTCTTTCTCCCTCTCTGAAGGAAGAATGAAAAAAGCAATGAATAAAGCAGGTTACAAAAGAAACATCAGTATATAGTATGCCTTTTTTAAAGGTAGAATACTATTAATAGAATGGGGAGAGGTAATAAAACATCTGAGGCAATATTGAATTTTGCTGCCATTCTCAAATTATAGCCATCAAACTGCACCATGACATAATGACCATTTGCTATAACAGATTTGTATTTTAGAAATACAGTGGGGTCCAGATGTCTGTCAGTGCAAAGTTCAGGCATCAAGTTCTGCCTAAACTAACTAACCAACTAGTTTTAGGTCAAATAAGCAGTATAACTGGCGTGACAAAATCCACAGACAAGACTGTACATATTCTCTAGTGTTTTGGCATAACATGCTAATGTTGAAGATTAATGAATTAAACCAAGTGGCTGACCACTTGTCAACAAAATTAAACCGACTGACAGGCTGCCCTGAGATATCTTGCCAGAGACCAGGTGAGCTAAATTATTGATTTAACTCTCAGTTATTGATCTAACAATTCAATGCAAAATCTAAATTAGCTCACCAGCTAGCTGGCTACACGCAAGAGATATGATTTGATACTGCCAGGTGCAGAGAGTGCACATACATGATATAAATGGAAATAAATCGTTTTACCTTGCCTGTTTTCACTCAGCTGTTTCTCAAACTCCTCAAAATCCGACATTTTCAACCACAACCTGGTTCAGCTGCTCTGGGTCAGACTGGGGCTGAGAGGAGCAGAACCAGCCGTTATTTCTGGTCGAGCCGGTGCAGTGATGGATTAAGGGCGCGTCCCATTCCGAGAGTTATACCCTACTCCCCACTTCCTACGATTCGCCTATCACAGCTCGGGCTCTGTCCCAATTATAGTTCACAGTAGTGGTGTGCGATACCACAAAATTTGGTATCGATCCGATACCAAGTAAATACCAAGTCAATATCGCCGATATCGATACCAATACTTTTTTTTTTTCCTTTTTAAAGGTGGATGCATCATCAAATTGCTAAATCTGAATGAATTTGCCTGTCCTTCAAGTGTTTTTGTGTTTATTCCTTTCAATTATTAATTCAAAGGAATTAGTAGCCTAGTGGTTAGGGCATTCGCCCTGCGACCAGAAATAGAAATATACTTTATTATCATAATAACAATAACAATAAAACAATAATAATTAAAAATATTTTTTAAATAAACAGTTAGTGAAAATACAACCAATAAAGTGCAATTAAAACAACCCCCAAAGAAATGAAGAAATATAAATGATTAAGACTATAGCACATCTATTTGAAATATAGTAATCATCACAGTTAACACAAAAGGAGCTGGTTAAATATACTGTATCTAGGTCGTAACATAACCTTTTGAGTTGGCTGAAGTAACAAATGACCAGCTGCACTTTGAAAATTAATATTAATTAATGCCACGCACGCACTGCTCCTCCCAGGCTGTTCCCAGCCGCATGGTGTGTTCATGTAAGACAAATGATCACTTTACACATTTACACGTATTTTTTTCTAATGTGCAATAGTTTTACAGTGTACAGCATCATGTAACGCTTTTTCAAAATGGGTGCTTAAATATTGAATTATTTCTAATATCTTATGCAAAAAAGTCTTACCATGTGAATATCACTATATGTTAATAATACTTATATATTATTTATCTCTATTATGTGCAATAATGTACTCCTAACTACCATCTGTGTCCATCTACCATCACTTTAAACAGTGTATTGCTTACTGAGATTTTCTGCAAGTTCTTTACTGGATTTATTCAGACTTTATCTTTTATGCTGTACTTGTCTCTGTGTGTCTATGCAGTCATAATATAAGCAATTTCAATAAAGGATCAATAAAGTGTCCTGATTCAGCTAAATCCTAATGATCAATTATTTACATTTGGAAGTCCTCCTACAACTACAAATGTATCATGTGAACCCCATATTCACTGAGATGGTAGCTAGATGTACTGTGTTTTAATTGTATAGTCATGAAAAGATGCAATGGTACTGCATAATCAGGAAACTTTATTCTATTACAATTAAAGAAAACATTGATCAGAACAGAAACAAATTCTAATGTGATTACACTAAAACCACTGACGGAGTTGATGAGACACAGCAGCGCCGCTTGAGTTTTTAAATACTCTGTTCACCGACTGTCCACTCTATTAGTTCTGTCTAACCTATTGGTCCACCTTGCAGATGGAAAGTTGTAGTTTATCAGATGGTGCGTAGTTTATGCAAGTCATGTTCTACTCTTTCATCAGTGGTTTCTGTCTACAGGACACTGTTGGCTGAATAGTTTGGTTGGTGGTCTATTCTCAGCCCAGAAGTGACATTCCTCTACCATGTCAGTGTCATTCCTGTGTTGCGAATGCCCTAACCACTAGGCTAATGTACACTGTGTACTGGCTTTTTAACCTGATACTCTTTAATACTACTACTAAAGCTGTTTCACACGCCTACTTGTATTTCTAGCCTAGTCAATATACGAAAGTAATACTTTCGCTTGAGTGTTGTTTTAATGACCACAGTTGCTATGGTTACAGTGAGGCGTGATAAAACAGTTAAGAAGCATTAAGAAAGGCACCGAGGGACTTCTGAGGCATACAACTGTCTAAGCACTGGTACTGCTACAATCAAGAGTAGACTGTAGACTGAAACATGCTAAACCAGATACATTATATGGACAAAAGTATTGGGACACACCTCTTAATTATTCAATTCATGTGCCTCCTTACTTCCAGTGAAGAGCAATCTTAATGCTTCAGCATACCAAGACATTTTGGATACACTTCCAACGTTGCGGTCACAGTTTGGGGAGGAACCTTTTCTATTACAGCATTACTGAGCCCCAGTGCACAAAGCAAGCTCCATCAAGAATGGGTTGGATGAGTTCAAGGTGGAAGAACTTGACTGGCCCGCACAGAGCTTTGACTTCAACCCCATCCAACTCCTTTGGGATGAACTGGAACTGAGATTGTAAGCCAGGTCTTCTCGTCCACAGTGAATGCTGGAATAGAAAAGGTTCTACCCTTGGAAGCATGGCGTTGTCCAAAAACGTCTTGAAGATTGCCTTTCACAAGAAGTAAGAGGCCTAGTCCAAACTCTGAAAAACAGGTGTGTCCTGATACTTTTGTCCATAAAGTGTAGCTTTCGCCCTCCTAGTGTTGTTTGTATCATGTTACTGGGGGAGTCCAAGTTTGTGGAACTTAATTCTGGACCAGGTTGCTCTTACTGTAGACACTGCAAGGCCTCACTGGAAGTCATAACAATGATGGCTTGATTTCAAATGTTTGCAACTGCATGAATAATCTATTTAGAGTGTCTAATGGTAAACTGATCCCATTCACTGTTCTTGTCTCCACAGACAGCATGAGAATACACTGCAATGAACTGTGTAACTCTTTATTAGTAGATCACAGAGGACATCTGTCTTTCTGTTTGACAAATTGATATGTCATATTTTTAGAACTCTAGACTCCTAATAGCCTCTTGTTTTGTGCTGTGGTTGGTATTCATGCTGAATGCTGCCAAAACAAACTGATCCATATAGAGCAAGGCTCCAGAAATGGGCAGCCACCTAACCCCCTCTTCTGCAAAAATGCTTCGAAGGCTGCTATGTATACAACATACATGACAAATGACAGCTTCAGCTGTGTGCTATTAAAAGCCCTCCAGTCTCAGAGTGCTGCCTGGTGCCTGCTGTCCAGCGCCAAGCCGTGGGAGGAGGCAGATTACCACCATTTATACCTTTAACATTTATACCTTTAACTCAGGACAAGCAAGCTGAAATTCTCCCCTGAAGCTCCCCTGAACTTCTGCACTGCGTAAGTTTCACAGAGCAACATCTTCTCCACCTGCATGTGTGGGCTGTTAGTCTTACTGTTACTGTTTGAACCGGAATGTTTCTGTTGAACTTTAGTTTTCAGTCTGTTCATCACTGCAATTCTTCTGCCTCTGTTTTGTCCCTGATTTATTCATTTTTTTTGTATTTGTATCTCAGTAGATCTACGTTGTGCATGACTGGAATTTCCATGTGGAATATATTTATGGAAAGAGAGTATAATTAGCTCTTCTATAAACATGGTAGTATGGATATGTACCCTCCTTTTAAAACTGGAGAGCTTTAAACCAAACCTGACTTTGCCCTTTTTGCAGTCCAGATGTACTTAACTGTAGAATTAGTGTAAATGTACAGTTTGGTTCAAAAATATTTTGTTGTTTTATGTGCAATATTAATATGTCGAGAGTAGATTAAAAAAAATATCTCATTCAGTGTGTATCATGCCGGGTATCAAATATTAAATTAAATAATGAATAGGGATGCAACAAAATACCATTTTTAGGCTAGTTCTTAAATTTATAGCAATCTCTTTACAGACAAATGGGTCAAAGCTTTATAGCTGAATCAATGGCCAATTTGCCCACACTGCCACGGCACAAAGAACACATACAACACACTATCTTACTATTTTCTGTTGGTCAAATCGTGGAAATCACATTATTGAATTACATGAATCAATTTTGGTTCAGTTTTAGCAGCAACATTCAAACACAGCATGAAATACATTAAAAAAAGAATAATAATTTGTTCAATGGCTGATTGCCTTGTTTGCAGACAAAATCGTACAGTTCCAATTTTGGACAATTCCCATCATTATAATAAACTCATCCCTTGAGTTTTATATGTAAAAATATTTATTTTTATATATTATTGTAAAACCATTGGCATTGAGATTTGATCACCACTTCTGGATGCCAGACAAATATAATAATATAATTTGCTATAATTTCCCTCTTGTAATAAATACAGTGCATAATTATATACTATCATTAAATGGTACATCCAAAGCTTATTTTTTGTTCTTGCTTTCTATAAGTTAATTTAGACCCTTATTGTCCCCAACCTACTTTCAGATTTTCTCCTTTAATTATATCTGCTGCTTAATTTATTTTCATTCATTTTGTTTTTCCAGGTTCACATTTTTGGGTGAAATTTTTTTTTTCCATACTGATGATCAAACATATCTTCTAACACTGTGGAGATGAACAGCAGTGTGGTAAGAAAATGTTCATAGCATTAAACAATGAAAAGACATGGATATGTTAGAACTGTGTTCTATCTCTCAGAAGACAGGCGTGACCATGGTGTGGCTGGTGCCTGCTGTGGTGGTGATGACAGCAGGAATATTCTATCTGTACGGTGTGATCCTGCGGCTGATGAACAAAACAACTGTCAGAAACAAAGTGGTGCTGATAACAGATTCGTTATCAGTGCTGGGGAATGGTAAGCCATTGTTCCATGAGCTTCAGATGGACAAAAATATTGGGACAAACCTGTTTTATCTTGCGGGAAACCTTCCAAGAAGAGTGGAAGCTGTTATAGCTGCAAAAGGGGAACCAACTCCATATTAAAGTCTATGCATTTGAATGCAGTGTCATTACAGTCTCTATACGTGTTACGGTCAGGCTTCCCAGTACTCTAGTGTAATAAGACTCATTATTCCTGAATCTGTAGTGATGATGGTTCTTGGCCTTTCTAGAGTGTGCAAAACTCTTTCACAAGAGGGGAGCCAGGCTGATTCTTTGTGGGAAGAACTGGGAAAAGCTTGAGGCTCTTTCAGAGCAGCTGGCCAAAGAATCGGATCCATCTGTAGTAAGTAAATGATGATATTGTTACACACGTAAAAACAGAACCACTTTCTGGTTCCTAAAAGGGTCTTTCAGTGGATATTTCTTTACTGAACCATTGCTGTAAAAAGAGATGTGCGTGAAAAAACATTTTAAAGTCTAAAGAATTTAATATAATTTTAAAGGGAACGCTTAAATAGGTAAAGAAATTTGCATGACTTTGCATTCCTCATGGTACCTATTTTGGCAAATACACATAGACAACTAGCCCACCACATGCTTATATCATAAAGAAAATGTGAATTAAGCGTGTTTTCATCTGCTGGGCTGTGAACCGAAGAGATAAGTTCATTCATTCATTCAGAAACATCAGCAAAAACTTCTGACTGGTGCTGTGGCGCCATCAGAGCATGGCTGTAACGTTCTCCCTGTTGTTTTTTGTGCAATGTTTTGTCTTCCTCTTGGTCTTGGCCCTGCCTCTTCATTAATACCTCAACCTGTGTCTTATTCCTGCCTCTTCCCTAGCCCAGGTGTTTTCATTTTTGTAGTCTAGTCTTTTCTCAGTTTGTTTCTGTTCTGTTGCTTTGTATTTTTTGCTTAGTAGTTTGCTTGGACTGTGCTACTTGCTTTGCGTTGTTGCCTCCCTTGAGTTTATGTATGTTCCTGCCCCCCTTTCAGCTTTAGTTTGTTCAGTGTTTGGCTGGTTTTAGTCTCTTGCTTCTTGTTCCTTTGTTAGAAAAGTCCTGTTTGCGGTTACATCCTTCTCCATGACCGACCCCTCCACTAGACAAAAGTGCTGCTTAATGTTAGTTTATTTGAGCTCAAACTGTGTTCGTCATAACTATCGACATGTTATCAACCGACCACTTTATGAATAATCAACAGAGTGTAGTAAAATTTAAAACAACGGTTTAGTAACAAATAATTACAAGAGTTGTCACAGTATGAACAGGAGTAATACATTTACATTTACGGCATTTATCAGACGCTTTTATCCAAAGCGACTTCCAGTTCCTAATTACAGGGGGCAGTCT
>JBBPDC010000028.1:948289-961723 GCA_037974485.1 Hemigrammopetersius urotaenia
GGGAACACGAGCCTAAGAATTTCATTACAGTAATGATGCTACATTGTTATCTGTATATGACAATAAAACTTGAAACTAAACAGGTCCGTTCGGTCTATCTGCCCTTCTAGAGCTAATAGTGCTGGTGGGTCTGAGGAGCCTGAGCATCTTGAGCCATAATTGTGGTGAATGTTTGACTTATAAACAAGCCGACGAGAAAATGGGTATAGATAATCAGTAATCGTATTAGGAGGGTTGGCAGGAGACAGGCATAACGATTTAAGACCGAGAAGCATCTTGTGAATTTGCTTCTGCAGCCTCCACACATGTTGGCAATCTCTGCTACACAGAACCGTTTGTTTTCATTGGAACTGTTGATTGATTCTTGTAGATAAGAAGACGTATTGAAAGCGCTACCAAAAGTCTGAAGGAAAGATAGACTTCTAGATGATAAGACACTATTATAAACAAAATACTGTTCAGTTGTGGGTCATTGTCACGAACAGTGGTTCTGGATTACAGCTGTTGATTGGAGTGCTTTGCTCTTTAACATGTAGAAACTGGTGAAACTGTGTATATTTAGAATCAGCCACCAGCTGAAAGACAAGATTGATTGTTTTCTTTCTAATAAACACTCTTAGACTGGTAATTATAGATGTCTTTTCAAAGACTGCTTCAGACCAGTCTGCATTCTAAAGATTCAAACCGGTGAGAGAAGCCTGAGTAGACCCAACACGAATGAAGAGCCTTAATTTTATGTAGAGCATCTGCCTTGATGGGAAGAAGTAATCACATGTTGCGAGACTTGACTGTGCAGAATGGAAGCATAGGCGTTCTCCTAACTTTAAGCTTCTAACATTCTGTGACCCCGCAGTGACACAGTCATTTCCTATTGTTTTCCAAAGTTCATGGAAAGCTGCTCGTCATTATGCCAGACCTTCAGCTTATTGCAGTTCCAGAGATGAGAAAGCACTGCTACATTCCACTGGTTCTCCACCCAACTGTCTGGCCGTGCCGCATCGTGTGGTTTTCCTGTGACTGTTCTGGTGCCATGTAGGGTTATGGGTTCTGTTGGTGGGGGCGACCACATGCACCCGTTTGCCTTGTGCCCACCTACACTCTGTCTGCTTTAGTCACTGTGACTGGGCTTTCCTGAGGACTTTCCGTCATCTCATCCGGTCTGTTCCTTGGTGACCTGTGCCACTGAGATTTGGAAAAGTCACTATTACAGGACTGCTTCCCTGTTTTGGCGAGACATTATATGTTCTTCCTACATAACGGAAAGAGACATTTATGGTGCTCAAATGGAAAACCACAGGGTGATGGCAGTGATCACTGACGTATACATTGTGTTGCGTCCACAGTACTTATAAATGAGTTGAGCATAAGCTAATTTAGTGAAGCACTTTTATAGGCGACTTTTATATGCACTCACTTCCATTAGTGATGAGGGCATTCTGGTTTAGGAACCAAAGGACGTTCCATGCTGCGTTCTAGGACAGCTGGAGCTTTCCTTCAAAACATAGTTGCAAGCCTCAGATGCTTGTAATTGTTCACTTATTATTTTGTAGTCTTATTTGATATGACTACATTGCTACAGTACCGTATTGGCAAACCACAATTATTTTTCTGCTTCTGGATTCTTGAACTTTTACAAACAGTTTCAGCAGTTTGTAAATGTTCAAGAATCCAGTAAGCTCTCTAGACTTCCCCTTACATACATGTGCAGTGTTACTCATGACCTACACAAGCAGGCCAGTGAAATAAGTCTGTATCTGATTATTGTGAAATGAGGTCTGTGTGTGTGCAGGAAAGCCCAGCTAATGCCGGTTGCCCTTGTAACTGAAGAATCCACAGAGTTGCTGCCTCCAGTCCCCGTCCTCCCCCTTACCTGGGGCTGAAAACAGCGGAGGCTCTGTGCCCCTCTTTCTCCACCTCGAAATGGAATGAACGAGTGGAAAAGAGAGACCGTGACTGAACTAGGATAAAACATTGCAGCCTTGTGTTGGTTTAGTCGCTGATGAGAGCGCTTTGCTTGAGTTTCGAAACCAAGGCTCCTGCGGGCGTAGCTGGCATCCCGCACGCGCGTGTGTGTGTGGGCCAGAGAAAAGACGCTCTGTGCTCGGCACCGTGTTTGGGGAGGGTATGTATAGCCTCTCTGAGAGAACACTTGGACGCATGTGTGGACGTGTTAGAAGGACAGAAAGGCCACTAAAGGCCACTTGCTTTCCTTTGTACAATAGTGAACTGAACTTAGATTTAGAAACCATGAAGAATGAGTTTTTTTGCTTTTAAGTAGAATAAAACAAAGATAACACGTGCCTGCATCCTATTTTCCTTTAGAAAGAGTCATATTACAAATAAAGCAGATGGAGCTTATGGTGCTTATGGGCCCTTGTCTCTATCATGTGCCTGGATTTCCCCTCAGTAAAAAAGTAGTGTTTTTTTCATCTTTGGCCAGACTCTGATCTACTGAGTGAGCCTGTAGCATACAAGGCTGGACACGAAGGAGGATACAGGGAGTGACTGGTATGTTTGTGTCAACAGCTCTCCTGGGACGGATGGGCTAAAGATCTGAGAGCCTGTGCGAGTGGTGGGGGGCAAACAGCCCACTGTTGTGAGACTGCTGAGCGACTTCCTGAGTCTAAGCCTGAGATCTTTACACCAGACACGGCACATTCCTCCCTGTGCTCCGCCGCTAATCAAACACTCATGTTTTTCCATATATGCACAGTTTCAGCACCTGCAGGGTGGATTCATTCACAGCAGAATGGAGGATGCCAATGTTAAGAAAAGGAAATGGACTTTGAAATCAGAACCACAGCCACATGCTCACAGTGTTGGCAGATTTCTTTGAGCTCCTCATTATTTGGGGTTTATTTGGGGTCTTCTCTCTCTCTCTCTCTCTAGTTATCAAAGCTAAAGTGGTTGGACAGAAAGAAGTCGTCACTGGCAATGACAACTATGGCAATCCGATCAAGAAGATCCAGTACGACATTAAACAGATGAAGGTATGCTTTTGTTTTTCTACTGCACCATTTTTGCAGCAAAAAAAGCTATCAAATAGTAAAATAATCCAAAACCTCATTAACTAAACAACTGACAGTACTTTCACTGATTTACCATTGATGAGGACATTGAATGTCTGTATAGGTGGTGTTCTTTAGTGTGTAAACAGCTGTATCATGCCGTGCCTAAAAATCTGTCCTTTGTTGTGCTAAAGACATGTTAACCTATGTTTACTTGAATTGTGGCATAAATACACACGTACAGACAGAGAATGTGTGACTAATAGCTTATAAAGGTGCGCAGTTCAGACAATGCATTTCAAATTATTAAAGAATTACTGTACAACATTCCCCCCCCTCTTTTTACCTCATAAGAGCTGTTATACTCTATTTGAACTACTGCCTGTGTTTGCATGCACGGCCGAAATGTGCACATGTCAGATGCAAAACACCCCCTGGCTGTACAAGAATACCTTTTCCTTGGTTCATCACTACAAAAATCAACAAAACATATATGCTTCCATGGCCAGTTCAGACTCTTTAAGCTTATTAGGTTTATTTACAGCCAGCAGAGCCCACATGGTAGCTAAATGGTATGGTCTGTAGCACAAGTGGAATGGTGGCCTTCCGTTTTACATTTAAAAACGTTTTGTCCACTAGATGTTCAAGGGGCCCAACCAGGAAATTGATGCCATCTTCACTGCCCCCACTTCTGCTGTGTGTGGCGTGACCCTTGAGAGCAAAGGCATAAAGGAATACCTGATCACAGGTATGATAACCGCTGAAGGCTTCTCAGTTTTTGCCGACAAATGATAGCAAGACTATGATTCATCTCATCCGCTTGTTTCCTTGTAGGTAAACTGGAGTCAGACGGCAAAATGCACGTGACACTGTGTGACTTCATTGAGCCATGGCACTCTCTGTCCGTCGCTCAGAGGAAGGGCTTCGAATCTCGCTACGAAATGGGCTGCGATTGCAGGGTATGTCTCTGAGTTTTGGAAACACATGCATGCAAATGAATTTTCCAAAATCAGTCAAGATCATTGATATATTTTCTCTCTTCTCTCCCTTCTTCGTCTGTCTTCCCCCAGGTTGTTCGCTGCGCCTCCGTTCCCTGTGCAGTCAGTGACCCCGTCGAGTGTCTGTGGACCGACTGGATTACGGACAACACCGTGCAGGGTCCCCAGGCTCAGCACTACACTTGTATAAAGAGGCACGATAACTCCTGTGCTTGGTATCGTGGGGCAGCCCCACCAAAGAATGATTTCATGGATATCGAAGATCCATAAACCTGAAGGCATCTGACTTCAGAACTCCCTTAAGAAAGGCCTCCAAACACTGCCATCAGACCCTCCAGATAATCACACCATTTATGTAGTCCTTACCATAGTTCTGGTTACTTATGACAAGATGAAAAAATACGGCAGAGCTCAAGTTCTCTGCCTTTCTCCAGCACTTTGAGTCCCCAGTAGCACCTGTGATCTTCTTTTAAGCAACAAAACGTTCTTTAAACACAAAACTATTACCACTGCTTTTTTTTAATACATCATATTACTGATAGATGAAATGTGTTAAGCCTCTAGAATTGAACCATTCTTAGCATTAGAATGTGTTCTAGCCGGTCCCTGTTTTTATGAAGTTTTAGATTGAAATTCAGTCCAAAGAAAGACCAGTAATTGGATTTATGGGTGCATACAAGTAACATGCAGTACAGCACAGTTGCATACTATTGTAATAGGCTAATTTATTTATGTTGTAATATATATGGACATTTCTAATTTATATCTGATCATTCCATTCTGGTGTTGTCATAAAGATTTTTTGCTATCCTTCGCCAAAAAAGTGTTGAATGAGATTTGATATGATGCAGTTAATAGATTCCAGTATTCCAGTCTGATGTCATTCGATATTCAAGCGTTCTGTGGGGGAAAAGTTCACAAATGTCTAGTGTAGTCATTTTGTATATCATGGTATTCTTTTTATTTCCATGTTCCTTTACTGTGTGTATTTGTGACTCTGAATGTCTTTTTTTATTCATTTGTTTTAGTATTCGCAAGCAAAAAATAAAAAGTGTAAGATTTCCGGTGCTGGAACCACTTGGAAAGACTTTGAGAGCTAACCTGTGCATGCCTTTCATAATCCTTGTATTATTCATATTGCTGTAACAGTATTCATTAATAAAGGGGAAAAAGCACTTTCCTGAGGCCATCCAATTGCACATTGTAGAGTTAATCTTGTTCAGCAGATATGTTTTACTTGTCCACCCTTCTGTCAAAAGAAAATCGAAATTCTTTCAAATCCAGGGCAGAAAAAAACCCCTTATCATTAGCATTTGTATCAAATACAGAAATACTTCTCCCTCAGTGGGGTTGGGTGGCTTAGGGTGAGGGAGGTAGTCTATGGACAAAAGTATTGGGACGCCTAAGCATTACACCAACAGACTTTAATGACACTGCATTCCAATACATAGACTTTAATATGGAGTTGGTCCCCCTTTGCAGCTAGAACAGCTCCCACTCTTCTTGGAAGAGGTTCTATGGGAATTTATGCTCATTCATTCTGACTGATGGACTGTTGGACAAGAAGGCCTGGCTCGCAATCTCCCTTCCAGTTCATCCCAAAGATGTTGGATGGGGTTGAGTTCAGGGCTCTATGTGGGTCAGTCAGGTTCTTTTACACCAAACTCATCCGACCATGTCTTTATGGACATGCTGGAATAGAAAAGATTCTTCTCCAAACTGTGTGCACAAAGTTGGAAGCATGGTTTTCTCCAAAATGTCTTGGTATGCAGAAGCATTTAGATTTTGCCCTTCACTGAAAGTAAGTGGCCTAGCCCAAACCCTGCAATACTTTAGTCTCCCAATATTTTAGCCCATACAGTGTAGTTTATATAGGGATTCATATTTACATGACATTAAAGCAGCAACACTTTGCAGCTTCAACAACAGTAGAAGCCTAAATAAACAGGCTTAGCAGAGCTGGAGCTGGTCGAGGTGAAAGATTTACTCTGGGAGTGACAAGGATGAACAGGAATGTGTTTATTAGGGAACAGCTCAAGTTGGTCCTGCGTTGGATTGGGGATGTGCTGAGGACAGACTCTGAGCATATTGGTATGCTGAGGATGGAACTGCCAGGGAAGAGGAATAGAGGACGCAGGGGCACCGGAAACATTTTTAATGCGGGGGGACGCATTGGTCTATGTCTTGGAGTGGGGGTTGCGCACTTGCAGAGTCTTTTGAAATGTCTATAATGGTTCCGACGCCCATGGATGACGGCCTCGTAGGATGTTTATGGATGTAGTGAGGGAGGACATGCAGGCACTTGGTGTGAGAGAGGAAGATGCAGATGATAGGAGGAAATGGTGACGATTGATCCTCTGTGGCAACACCTAATTGGGAAAGTAGAAAACAGAAGAACTGCAGTAACAGCTGGCGGTATGGTGGTTGGGGAGATGCTCCAACAGTAGGCAGAAGGTCGTTGGTTCGTATCCCAGGACTGCTAGTGGCACCACTGAGGTACCCTTAAGGAAGGTACACACACTGCTCCCTTGGTGCTGTCCACTGTTTCTCTTGGTGAATGGAATAAATGAATTTCACATTATTCACGTGTGACTGTAGGGGCCCTTTTCACTTTCCACACTGAGAGAGGGACAGCGCACCGTGTCCTTCGCCATAGTAAACAACGAAACGTGATCAAAGTGGTTATGTTAGAGCCATCTGCGTCCCACTCTCTGATTGGACATCCGAAGTATGAATGAAGCGTGTCGTCAGTTTTTTCCTCGCAGCTGATTGGCTGCTCCGTCCCGTTCGTCAGAAGTGGCCCCGCCCTCTGACAATGCAGCATGGGGGAGAGAGAGAAACAAAATGAAGGACTTCGTGTCTGTGGAGGCTCTTCATAGCAAAATTAACTAAATTACTCTTGTTGTCTGCAGCTGGGTATGTACCTTTTACGTTTTTTCGAGCCGTCTTTTATTCTGTTGTCCAGCGAAAGAGCTGTAGGTTTGGTTTAATTCTGTAAACAGATGCTTTAAGGGTGGTGATGATGGTGCAGCAGCTGCACGTTCCTTCTCTGTAGGCCAGTCAGGGCTGGTTTCATAGCAACCACCATCAAAAATGACCTGTATGGGCAAGTAATATCAAATAAAACGGTCAAGATCAGATATTTGGGTTTACATATTTGAAAGGGTCACTGTTTGAACCATTTTTTGGGGCCATGTTTAAACACGAGCCTCGTCGCCTCAGCATGTGTTTTAGCCCCATGGCTAACTCTAGACCACTGGCAGTTTTAAAACGACCGCTGTTTTTTAACGATTTTCCAGATTAATTTCACTTTCTGACTGCTTTACTATGTTGGTCTTTGCTTGGTGAGATATGTATCTGGTTAAAACCGCCTCGGTGTTTTAGAAAACTGCCTCAGTGTTTTATGTTAGCATTGTTGCTAATTGGCTCCTCGTTTTGTGGCTGTATTTAAAAAGTGTAAAGTTTCCCATTTCTCATACGTGAAAGCACCACAGCACACCGTATCAACAGCATGAAATTCTCTGCATTTAACCCATTCACCACGTGAAGCAGCGGGCAGCCAGGATAACGGTACCCGTAGAGATGTGTGTAGGGGTGGTACTTTGCTCAAGGGTACCTCAGTGGTGCCAGTAGCAGTCCTGGGATTCGAACTAACAACCTTCTGATTGAAGTGGCAAATCCCTAACCACCAGCCTACCAGCTGCACCTGGTTTCATGTAACAATTGAGAAAGGCCAATATGAATTAATAAAATAAAAATAAAAACATTACCTATACTACAGTTGAAGAAATAAATAGCCATACAGTAACAAATTTGTTCCCAAAGTGAGAGGACTAGTTTATTTCTCTAGGGTGTAATAGTGCACAATTTCAGATTGGAGGCTGATTTCAATTCTGATGTTCAGCTTAAAATTAGATTTTGTTAATATAGAGCTCTAATTAGACTCCCTGGAAGAAGTTATTGTAACTCAATGGGACCTTACTGGTTAAATAATAATAAAAAAATATATATGGCTATGAAAGGTGCTGAAACTGACTTTCTAAATCACACCCATACAATGACAATGATTTTGTGGAGAAAAAAAAAATACTCTTCCTGCTTATGTCTGTTTGTGACTTTTGACACATTACGTTTTTGACATTAATTGGACTTTCTAGCTACCCTGGTTGAAGAACAGCTTGATATCATGGCATACCATGAGATTCAAGGGGGTGTTTAGTGGTCTGGTGGCCCTGTGATCAGAAGGCTGTGGGTTCCAGAACCATTAGTGGTCCTGGAAGCGCAAGATGCTATTCCCACACGCTGCTTCCCAGAAGCTGTGCTGGTGGCTGCCCACTGCTTCACTTGGTGAGTTAAGAGAAGTTCTTTCACACTGTTCATGCTGTGTGCTGTGCTGCAGTGTGTTCATGTGAGACTGTAAGGAGCCACCTTACTTACTATTTACACAGATTTAGGCTCCAGGCTTACGCTAGTAATGATACTCTAAGATTATGAATGAATGTGGCCAGACAACAAGACTAATGTATGCAATTCTCTTTCATTGATATTAAAGAGGCTTGCAGCTCTCAGTAGAGAAAGCTAATCTAACTGAGCGAGGCATTTCATCAAAATTGAGGATTTTGCACTTGTTGGGGGCCACCAGTGCAGTGGTGCAGCCAGAGTGACTGAACACAGCCTCACACACTAACCTAAATGTTTCAGAGGCAAGCCATATTCAGTTTCTGTTGATGCTGTTTTGTAGTGGTGCAACGGATCCCTAAAAAGTAGAAGTGGTATATTGCTATAAGCATATACAAGTTGGATCAACAAACAAAGACTAGTAATGTAAGTCATGCTGAATATCATATTTCTGAGGAAGTAAATAAACCATATGCAAATGGTATGTATGTATTTTATATATATATATATATTATATTAATTAATATATTATATTATATTAATTATATTAATGCTGTGCAACGATTAAAATCGCATGGATTTCTGTGCTGATCGTGATTCTTAGACGCAAAATTAAATAATGAATACAACAGTAGTGTATTGTGCGCTTTTTATTTTTAAAGTACTGCAACACTGCAACACATAAGGGGCTTTTTAACAGCAGTGTTCCCGTTTACTCAGTTACATAGCTGCAGTTCAAATATTTCTGTAAATAGAAATATAAAACCAAAACTAATATATATGTATTACACGCACAGGGAAAGATAACATGGAAAGATAAAACTTGCTGTATGTATGTATGCATGTATGTATATGAATGTGTGTGTAATAAAGTTCTTGGCACGTTATCATTGCATTATTTAATTAACGGCAGCAATTATCGTGCATTAACGTATGCTTGGCCCCTTTACCTCACTTTAACTGGGACACTCGCTACTGAACATACTGACTGCTTCTGCTGCTTCCTGTTCAGAAAAAAAGAAAAAATTTATAAATCTTAATATGGTTTTGCTCGAAAGGTGCCTGATATTCTGTTCTTATCATGGGTGCCGGTGTTGTGATGAATTACACTGCCTTGTTGAAAAATACTACCGGAGTGCAAATCGACAGCAGGATAATGATGAGCATAATCTGAGAAATATATTTAATTAAATATTTACTTACATGCAGTGTATTGATTTATGCTGCCTCGTTGAAAAGCGCTACCTTGAAGCTTATTCAGTTTATACAGTCACGCTGATAATGATGAGAAATGGGCAAATATGTTCTATGTTTCAGCTGGTTTTCGGGGGGAATGTAATAGCTATAAAGCTATAATGGTATAAGGGTACCTTGTTTTTCTATAACAAACTAGGTAAAAGGTGAATGCCCTGCAGTGGCATAGTTTTGGTGTTATGTTTGATTTTACCGAACGGTAAAATGTCTCTCGCGTGGCACTGTGGTGTTCTGTATGTGTCCTTGATATGACTTCCCTACAGCTGTAAGATTTATTGTCTTTCTCGTGGACCAGTAATTGCACAAAAAAAAACAAAAAAAAAAAACTAGTCTGTTCTTTCCGCTGAAAGCAACAGGAAGGCTGTTAACAGGACCCTCGTCAGACGGACCCATATAGCCGCTGTGTCCTGGCGCTCCGCTGTGTTGCGACTAATCGCGTCAGTAACAGAATATGAAGGTTAGGCTGCCCTTGTGGGGTTGGCTGCATGTGCAGCCTCCTTGCTGCTCAGCTCCTCGTGCACGTCAGCATCACAGCTGATGAGTAAGGCTGCTCTCTGCGCTTTCTAGCACACTACAGTTCGCCCCTTCTGTCCCCCGAGGACTTTTGTCTCAAGTGCACGTGTATGGTGGGGGTTAGACCGAAGCTAATATAAAATGCTTCGTAATGACGCGCACAGCCGAGAAGCTCCTTTAGATTCACTTGTAGACCAGCTGTTTTTCCAGAGGCTCTGTAAAGCCTTTTTCAGGGGCGACTGCAGCTTAACAGATTTTACTGCAAGAGCTGACATGGGAGTAGGATACGCACTGTGGGTTGTTCTGATCAGTTAGGCCACAATATGACACAGTATACTTTTCCAAGCATATTGTGTAGATGACACTGACCACCTGCATGTTTCATTAAAAGCAGCACAATGAGTCCTGCGTACTTGGATTTTGTTTCGTCCTGTATGTAAAATGTAAAATTAAACATGCGTCTAGGAGAAACTCGTTCACACATGTATTTTGTTGTTTAATGGTGGTAGGCAAACAGCGATTAAGTGCATTAAAGTCTATTTATGGTGGTAGTAACCAAAGGCAAAATTAAAATTTTGGGGGCAAAACAGTACCATAAATGTTTTTTTCAATAAATGACTGTTCAGATACTGAACAAACATGACCCATCCCTAACATGTTCCAAAAAAAGAATTTATATTACATGTTTGCTGTATGTCACATTAGTGTGTTATGAATCACACTTTTCTTAACTCTCCGCTGCCTCTCTGTTTGAGTAAAAACAGTATTGTCTATTTAAAGACCACAGACAACCACTCGAATTATGAGTTTGGTCAAAAATTACTACACAGTGTTTTACACTTATACAGCATTAATCGATCAGGTGATCGAGTATCGATGGGTTAAAAATTTGATTTCTGTAGTGGATACATTTTTTAATTGGTTAAAGGAATTCCGCATGGCTTTTTGATGGTTGTAGGAGTTTGGTTTTTTTATGTTCCTACTACTTACATAGTAGCATTTAATCCAGGGTGGCTGTGGGTTTTGAAATCTCTTAGAGAAGTTTTATTAATAAAAGGCCTTAAAAGTGTAAAAATTAGGGATGCACAGAATATTCGGCCGATATATATAAATATAAATATATATATATATATATATATAAATAGACACACACACAAAATAATTTGGTTTTTTTTTTTTTTTTTTTTAGCGCAACTGAAACAGTGGCGCAAGCAACAGCCGCAACCGGCACAGGAATCCGAGTCAACATGTCTGCCGTGTGGCGCATTTCGGTATATCTAAGAAAGACACGCAGAAAGCTGTTTGTAAAGTGAGCAATGCCGAATTTCTAGAGGGGGAGCATTCACAAAGACTTTCTCAATGTCGGAATTAATTTATCTTAGAAAATCAAAACATCCTGATTGCCATGCAGAGTATGAAGTACAGAAGAGGCAAGACCCTTCGAGCACACCCACTCCATCTGTGGTGGACGTTTTTGAAAAGACAAGAAAGTTTCCCCGTGATTACAGTTAATATATGGGCTGCCAGTCTTTATTTTGATGCACTGTTTTTGTTATAGGCTTACAGAGAATTTTTTTTTTTTTTTTTATCTTTCAGCAGTTTTTAAAGAACTTGTTTTGAATGCACTTTGTTCATGCACTTCAGAATATTAAAATGCACTTATTCACTAGTTTTATGAGAGAAGATATTTAATTGTATAAGATTTCAGCTAGCTTCCTTTTAGGCTATTAATGAGTGGGGCCAAGTAAAATATTTTATTTTCAATTTTATTTATATTGTGCATTGTTTGAATGCTAAATAAATATTTTCATAGTTTTGTAACGCATTTATTCTTTGAGCCATGAATACTAATGTATGCAATTGCTATGCTTGCATTTAGTGCACACAATCCCAGCCATAAGGACAATATCACAAAAAAATTGGTAATAATTTCTTTCTGTGTTTCGGTTTTCGGCCAAGTGTTTCGTCATTTTCGTCTTTCGGGTTCAGCCAAATTTTTAAAAAAATCGTTTCGGTGCATCCCTAATTAAAATGTCTTAATATTGGATTGGATGGATCTTAAATATATTTGTCATAAATATTTACATTTTAAATATTATTTTTGTTTGTGAGAATTTCTCTGGGGTTCTAGGCCAAAGAAGGAGAAAAAGGACAGAAGTACTGCTGGTATTCTTCGTGGTGTTTGTATAAGTGCTTAGCCATTCATCAGAAGAAGCGATCTGATGGAAATGTTTGAAATCAGCAGTGGCATATTGATTTGTGAAGGATGGTGATATTATGAGCCAGTAAACACTTCTATAAATCCTCTTTCATAAAACTACACACACTCGCACCGTGTGATGCCAGGCTGTTAGAAATGTCTTTCTTAGAGTTAAAAATTTAAAAAGAAATATTGGATCAATTTTCTCAGCGTGTCCTAGTGTCTTTCTGCCAGAAAATTAACATAAGAATAAGCAAAAACTAGCAAGAAACGGTAAAAAGTATCGATTTGTTTTGTTTGGTTAAAAGGTTTCAGATTCTGTTAAAAAGGCTCCCCAGTGCCTCCAGCCATTGTTTGAAATTGTGAAATTCCATCAGCAGCTCCTAATTTCATTTAGTGAAATACTGACTGGCCAGTTTCTGATTTTACTGTACATACAATAACAATTTATATACACACACGTACGTATGTGGATAAAATAGTCTTTTATAATTTTTTTTTGACTCGGAAAGTCCTGTCCAAATCAGAAGTTCTCTGAATGTTATCGCAGTGTAATTACATGGTGCACTCGCCCACGAGCAGGAGTAGTCACCGCTTCCCAAAAGCACCGGCCAGCTGTCTGCATGCCGCACAGGAAATGACCGGTCTGATGAGAGCCGTCCCTCGAATGGCCTTTTCCTTGCAGATGGCTTTTCTGTTTTTTCTTTTCAACTTGGGGGAATTTGGTTCTTCAAAGACTTGGGGAATGAAATGAGTATCATGCCTTTTCAAAAAAGCCCCACAGCCTCCTCTGTGCTCGGCACGTGCAGCGCACCCGGGGAGAGTGAAGAGCGGGTTCTTTGGGAGGGTTTCAGTTGGGGCAATTTTAGCTAAATGAAAATGGAGCCATCATGGGGTAACTTCAGTTACTACTTATACTGTAATATCAGTTTTCAACATTCAAGGAGTGGTCCTGGAATGACATCTACACTCACTAATGTAAAAACAATGCACGCACATATATGCCAATAATAAATAAATATATATATTATTGGCTAGTCTTATTGTAACCTTTCTCTCTCTC
>JBBPDC010000028.1:961823-981015 GCA_037974485.1 Hemigrammopetersius urotaenia
TAGCTAGTCTTAAATTATAACCTTTCTCTGTCTCTCAATACATTATAAGCTCTGTTTTTCGTTTGCCAGTTATTTTAATAATTTTTTATTTTATTAACGTTTTTAACCCCCAGATGCGTTTGCATCTCTGGTTCATCTTCGTATCGGTGTACTTTCTCGTCTTGCTTTCCTTGTGGGGATCGACACCAGTTTAGATCAGAAACTAAGCTAAGTGTGCTTGACAAGGGTGATTGAAACAGCATCTGCTTACTTGCCCATAGACACACAGGTGAACTCTGCTTGTTAGCTGCCTCGTTACACAAGTATTGGGCTAGCTGCCAAGCCCTAAAATCTCTCTTAGTACATCTAGCTTTCAGGCGCTTCTCTTGCATCAGCTTATCTAAAGCACGCTGTTCACATTTCTAAAAATGGAATGGCAAAACGGGCAAAATGAACTCCATTTCAGCTTGCGGTTAACTTTTCCACCATTCCTCCAAAATAGGCTCATTTCCTCTTGACTCAAACCAGTCATTAAGTGCGCTAGAGGTATTTGTCTTTAACGTTGTTTTTATTCTCTCAATGAAATTGCCTATTGGTTTACAAGGACTGACAGTTGATTTATTGCTTTCAGTGATGCACAATGCCCATAGTGGACAAGCTCAAGGAGGCCCTGAAGCCAGGGCGAAAAGACTCAGGCGATGAAGGCGACCTGAACAAGCTGCTGGCCTCTTCCGCCAAGAAGGTCCTGCTGCAGAAGATTGAATTTGAGCCAGCTAGCAAGAGCTTCGGCTACCAGCTGGAGACCTTGAAGACCAAATATGTGATTCTGAACCCCAAGAATGACGGGGTGTCGTCCCAGAGACTGGCAGAACCTGCCCCCATCAAAAGGCAGGGTAAGATCATGATACCAAAATGACAGGTCTTCTCAGTTTGTTAGGTCATCTAAAATGTTTTGGGGAAACTTGATGAGGTTTGGTTATCTCTATATAATCACTTCTGTCATGTATATAGTATGTAGATCAGTGCACAACTTTAAATCTTTGAAATTTGCTAAGATTTGGTTTGTTTTTAAACTGCAAACAACTGTTTTACTGGAGGAACTCTGAGGCGGAAATGGGCATTCAGTCAAATTAGTGTTTATGACTGAATTTGTGAGCAATTACACTGTTCTTAAGTGTGTTAAGTCAATTTTGAGGACACGTTTCTTCTGAGGCAGTTTGGGACAGATAGCACAGTCATTTCTGTATGGAAACTTCCATTGAATTGTATTGAATGATATTATAATCAATTAACATCTATACATTCATGCAGTTGAATTAGTTCAATGCATGCATACATTAATGAAATTCACTCTGTATTTTCGGTTCCAGTCATGGAGGTCAGCAACCTTGCATAAAATAATTTTTGTTCCGTTTCTTTCTTTCAACCCACCTAACTATTGAAACCTGTGTGTTGGAGCTTGACGTCTTGAAGTGTGTAAAAAGTGAAAAACGTTCCTGCGTTTGCGCTCATCTTTTTCTTATCTTGTTTATACAAGTCTGATGCGTGATGCTCTCAGATGTCTGCATAGTTCTAGTGTCCTGATGGTAGACAGATAAGAGTGGAAAGCATTTTTTTCCCTTCAGCTGTAACTAATGTCATTTTTCCTGCAGTGTCGGATGGCCTTAGTGGAGGGCAGGGAGATGGCATCCCTGCACCACAGAAGCTGCTCTTTCCAGGGAACAAGCTCTCCATGAAGTGGGAGCGGGTGTACCGGGTTGGAGCCGGCCTCCACAACCTGGGCAACACCTGCTTCCTCAACTCCACTGTGCAGTGTCTCACCTACACGCCGCCACTGGCCAACTACCTGCTGTCCAAGGAGCACAGCCGTGCCTGTGAGTACAGAACTCGATGGTCGATAAAAGGAATGGCATAAACTGAGATTTTATCAGATTTGCATCAGTGCAAGTCATGTAGAAGCAAGTCGCTGAGAGACTGAAGAGTACAAACTAAAACCCTCAGAAGTCACTGAACCATAAGTGAAGTGATTCTTAACTATAGTTTTTTACATGCATTTTTAGATGCTGTTCTTACTTACTCACGTTTTTTCTTTCTGAAGTCCTGACATACAGTATAAAGAAATTGATATACACACATTTTGTCCATGTAATACGCTCTGGCAACAGAAAATTACTGGTCTGCTGTCTGAGGCAAACATCGTTTTAATGGGCAACAACAGAAGAAAGTAACGTGTCATATTCTGCATCTTGTTATGAATTTCTCTCATTCGCATTTGGTATTTTTATCCTGTGATGGATGGACGTTACACCACATCTCGTCTTTGTCCTTTAAAAAGCCCTACGCATAGTTATTGTCCAAAACCAAGCCCAATAAATCAGAATGTGTATAATAATGAAACTGTAGGAGATTATAATTTAGAATTCAGAATGTTTTGAAGTTGGGCTAATCAAGGAATCATGTCTTGGTGGGTGCACTTTGTTTTAGTCTACAAACAAGGTTGGATTAGCAGCAGAATATACGTTTAGAATTGTGACCAAATAACCCAAAACCTCCAAATTAAGTCCATAAACCAGAATAAATGGTTACCACTCCAATGAATTAGAAGAAATTAGTCTTTTGGCAACTGCCCCAATATACCACCGAGTAAAATCCACAGAGGAAGTCTGCTTAGAATTGGGATAGTTTACACTGATTTCTGACTAATTTCACAAACTCACAGTGACCAGTGGGCTTTGCCTGGTTCAGGGGGTCCCAGACAAGAATATTGTAATGCTTTAGAAAAGATAAATTGCAGTCAGGACAGCAGAGGATAAAATAATCGCATGCAACACATGCAAGTCTGATTTGGCTCTCCATAGAAACCCAGTGTTGCCTTCAGTCCGCCGAGAAGAAAACACCTAAGCAGAGGTATCTAGCAAGCTTTTAAAATGATTGTGACAAGGCCAAACTTCTTATCTGTTGATTAATTCACTTGTACAGTTGTGTGTCTACATGTGTTCTACTGACCTATATGTGAGCAATTCTTTTGTTATAACAACAGTAACAATGTTTTTCTTGTCTCATCTAGGTCACCAGTCAGGATTCTGTATGATCTGTATAATGCAGAACCATATCATCCAAGCCTTTGCCAACACGGGCAACGCCATCAAGCCTGTGTCCTTCATCCGTGACCTGAAAAGTAAGATGCTCTGTGCTGCTCTCGGACAGGTGCATGTGCTCGAAGCTGTTGTTGTCATGTGGTTACAAGAAAGCACGATTCACCTACATGACTCAACTCTGTCAGGAAGTGTGTAAGAATGTGCTTGCACCACACTTCAGACACAGTCTCACTGACTGTGGTCTGTGATTAAGGGTTTAGTCATGAGCTTTAGCTCCTGTTGGGGATGGTGCCAGTCACTGAGATGTTCTGTGTGTTCCGGCTCCCCCTTCTGTTCCTTTTGTGCTTTGTCTCTGTCTGTCTTGCCCTCTGTGTCTGTCTTGCCCTCTGTGTCTGTCTTGCCCTCTGTGTCTGTCTTGCCCTCTGTGTCTGTCTTGCCCCCTCTCTCTCTCCTTGTGGTTGCAGTGGGGGAGATGCAGCACTAGCACAAATTCACAGCAGTGTTATCAGTGTGTCATAAGTGAGAACAGCAGGGCCTGGTCTCTCTTCTGCAGATGCACGCTTGGCCTGTTGAGACCTGCCTGTATTTTCCTCTCTTAAGCTGTTCATTATGTCTATCTGTCTGACTTCACCTGAATACATCCTTTCTATGGAGTCTCAAGTTCCCTTTTTAAAAGGAAGTGCTGTATATGAAAACATACCAACATTTTACTCATCGGTACTTTGGGATTATCTTCAGGATATTTTGGTTACATATTCAGTCCTGTTCTGGGGAAAGGAACTTGATTGTGCTCAGCTGCATGCACCAATGTCCTTCTTTTTACAGAAATTGCTCGCCACTTCCGGTTCGGCAGCCAAGAGGACGCGCATGAGTTTTTGCGGTACACCATCGATGCCATGCAGAAAGCTTGTCTTAACGGTTACCCAAAGTATGATTCTACTCTTACTGCAGTATTTACTTTTGTGACACTACCCATGCAAGAGTGAAGAATAGAAAATCTCCCTGTTTGTAAATTATGCTCATTTTCTTGATTGATAGGTTGGACAGACAGACACAGGCCACTACGCTTGTCCACCAGATCTTTGGGGGCTACTTGAGGTCGAGAGGTAAGACAAAACTCCCTTCTTCCAAAGATCAGCTCTAATTTTTTTTCTGAAACTGCAGGAACATTTTTCACATTTAAGGAAAATAACCGTATAGCTGCATGAGAAGGTCTCAGGCTCACGGCTGATTGAATTGGACTGGCTGATTACAATCCGCTGGAGGGTGTGTTTAGTCTTCCAAGTGATAACATCAACTGCAACAAAACAAAATGGCATGAATAAAAGGCCACTGATCAAACTGTTTATGCTGTGGTGCTTGAAAATTTGCCTACCCTTTCCAGATGTATATAGAAACATAGAAAAGGACCTAAAACTGAATCTGATTACCACCCAAATCCTAAGAGTAGATAGTGAGAGCACGTAAACAAACAAGGCTGCACTGAAAAGTTTTTAAACTCTATTGTAATGTGCTAATAGTTCTATGGATGTAGATCTGTGATTTTTTTTTTTTTGTGGGGGGCAGGGGGAATTGCAGATATACTGTCAAAGTTCTGCCTCTCTGTATAAAAGTGAATTGAATGAGTTCATGTCTGTTACTTATATTTAGTTGCCATGTCATGAATTAGCGGTTAGCGGTGACCCTTTCAGTCATAAAGGGTTAAAATGAGAGATCTTGTGAGATCCAGGTTTAATGATAAAATGTCAGCTTGCATTTGAGCCCCAGAATGTGACCAGTTGATCAGTCAGATGAAATTAGTGTGTAAAACAAAGTGTATCCTCTTCTTTCTCTTTAGTGAAGTGCTCCATTTGTAAAAGTGTGTCGGACACGTATGACCCCTATTTGGACATTGCTGTGGAGATTCGGGTGAGTGTCCTGAACTTATGCCTTAATGCCTGTTTTTTTTTTTTTAAATCAGGGGTATCTAGAATCCATGTGAGGGATGTATCCCTTCTCTGTGTGAACTTTTCTTTTTTCCTCCTTTTATCTCACCTACAGCAAGCAGCCAATATCGTCCGTGCCCTGGAACTGTTTGTCAAGCCAGACGTTTTAAGTGGTGAAAATGCCTACATGTGTGCCAAGTGAGTTGTGGATGTATTTCTAGGGAAATGTTTTTCACTGTACAGTGTGAGGGAAGAAAAAATTCAAAACCAGAAACATCTTCATTGGGTGTATAATGTTCCAGGTGTAAGAAGAAAGTGCCGGCAACGAAGCGCTTTACAGTCCATCGAACATCAAATGTGCTCACATTGTCCCTTAAGCGATTTGCCAACTTCAGTGGGGGAAAGATTACCAAGGTGAGTGATCAGGGGTCACACTTTTGTGTCTTTTAATACTAAATAATACAAACCTTGTTTATGGTTTTCAGGATATTTATTTTTGTGTGTGGGTTTTTTTATAATTTATTTTTTTTTTAGGATGTTGGCTACCCTGAGTTCTTGAATATTCGTCCGTACATGTCTCAGAGCTCAGGAGACCCAGTGATGTATGGCCTCTATGCAGTTCTAGTGCATTCTGGGTACAGCTGCCATGCCGGCCACTACTACTGCTATGTTAAGGTGATTATAATGGAAATGCAGGAGGTGCTAAATTGGATAATTTTGCATTTCAGGTTTTTAACGTGTGTGTGTGGACACATCTTCAGAAAGCATTAAAATAGTAAACAATAGTAAGCATTAATATGTGTGTTCTGTAATAACTAACAAGTAATGGAAGCACATTGCAAACTATGTGGTTTTATTACACCCCCCAAAACAAATTTCAGAATGGGAGTACTTGATCTAAGAGAAGAGATTTTTTTTTCTCAGGAGAGTCAGAAATGTATGTTTGTCAGAATGTATGTTTATTCCAAATGGTATTAATGTTTTTATTCAACATTTTTCCTTCACAGGCCAGTAATGGGCAGTGGTACCAGATGAATGACTCGATGGTGCATTCCAGTAACATCAAGGTTGTGCTCAATCAGCAGGCTTATGTTCTCTTTTACCTGAGGTAAAACAAAGGCTCTCTTCTTCCTTACAGTGATTTAGTACTGCTTAAGAAAGAAATGTTCTATGAGACGGATCCTGTTGTTGTAGGATTCCTGAGAAAAAGAACACAGACGGTCCAAATGCTAAGCAAAATCTGATGCATTCTGCGAGGAGCAACATGACCCCCGAACAGCTGAAAAAGATCACACTTAATGGACCTTTGTCTTCTCCACAGGTTACCAAGGTCAGCATATTGGCATGATTTCAATATCTAGGAGGGTTTTGCTAAACTGAGATTTTTCTAATTGTGTGGTGTGTGTGTGTGTAATAAGCATTAATATGTGTGTTCTGTAATAACTAACAAGTAATGGAAGCACATTGCAAACTGTGTCTGCAAAAGTCTATCCACTTGTCTCAAACTCAAAAAGCTAAAATGGTTTTAGATGGCTGCTAGTAGTTTAGTTTAGACAATAGTCTGATCAGCTGTGTTCTGAGTAAGGGAAAATATGTATGAGGGAAGTACTTTGGACACTTTTGAGCCATTTCATGAAGTGCTAGCTATGTAAAACCAAATGTTGCCTGCTCGTGTAAGTGTTATGTATAGGAGTGATTTATAACTTTTTTACTTTTGTACTCCAACAGAAGCTGGACACGGCTCAGCTGAGAAAGATCCAGTCTGTGGACGGAGGTCTGGGAGCTCCTGTGGCCCGGAACGGCTCAGGCATCCAGTCGCCCAAACTGGCGAATGGAACACCTGCTGCCCACGCCATGCCCAGGCTGCCAGGTGGCCCAACGCTGATCGAGGAGCCGTTCAAGAAACTAAAGAAGCCAGCTCCTCAGCCTCAGTCCCGTGGCAGTGCATCCACAGTTTCCACCAATGGCGTTGCCAAGTCGGACCCCGACAAGAGGGGTAGCGGCGAGGGCCGCAGCCTGGTGCTGTCTACCTCACTCAAATCCCTATCGGACTCATCATCAGCGGACACCTCCTCAGAGTCCAAGGTGCTTTCCCTAAACTAAACACATGTTTCTAGTGGCCCTAATCTGTAGGTTTCGTTGTTGGAAATGAACGTTGTTTCATTAATGAAATGATTCTTTAAGCTGTGAGTGAACAGCTGTAAAAGTCATCTTTTTGGCAATATTTGCTTGTGAGAATGCCAGTATAATTTAGACTACTTTAGGAATAAATGTATGTTTGACAGTAACTAATGAGTAAACAACACCCCTGCATTTTTGTTGCATGCCTTTTTTATATGAACAGTCAAGAATGCCAGTATGAAGAAAAAATGGAGAGAAAAATAGTGAAGATACTTACATGAGGATTCATCAAATAAAAGCTGTTGAATAACATTGTTAATTAACACTGGGCTTCTCTTTTGCCAGACAGTGCAGATGTAAAGTGGTGTATATGTAGAATTGGTGAACCTTTAATAGTTGGCATTGATTTGTCATTTAAAACTGTCTGTGGGTGGATTGGATAGACTAAAACATTAAGGGGCTTGTTGCCTCTGACCTCCAGGAATCGATTGGCACCAGAAGTGCACCCGTGGGAGATGCGTCTGCCCCTGCCAAGAGCAGCGTGAACGGGACTGCCTCTCCGGCTAAAGGTCCCGAGCGAGCAGCTACAGAGGAGCAGAAGACATCGAAGCTGAAACCACCGGCCCTCACCAACATCACATCCGAGCCCAACAGCACCATGTCTCCTCCTCCTGCAAAGAGGCTGGCCCTGTCTGCCAAGAAGGTGAGTGCAACTGCTGCTACTTTACCTCGCCGCATGGTCCGTGTAGTCATGGTTGTGGCATAGGGCTGGGCAGTCATATTAAAGTCATATTGTGATATTGACAAGATTGCGAATATAAATAATCAGGAAAGATTTACTGGTCTAAGACATTCGTTGATTGCAGAGCAATTTGGAATCAAACTCAAGAACTGACTTTAACCCTCATGTTATGTTTAAATTTACCAGCATCCTTTGTACTTGGGGTCAGTGTGACTCCAGCAATGTAAACCTCCAGAAAATGGATGAAATTAAAATTGCTACCCAAGGGTATGTCTCAGGTACTTTGTTTCTTTGTTGACTATCTAAACAGTGCTGTTAAATAAAACATGCCACTATGGCACAGAAAATATCAGTATTTTCATGGAAAATGTTTCCCCTTCGTTACATTACATGCATTTGGTAGATGCTTTTATACAAAGTGACTTACAATGCATGAAAACACGAGGAAGGTTTTGTTGTTAAACCAGAGGGGAATTCTAGGTGCTTTTTTATGTATGAGTAGGGCAAGAAGATAGATCATCAGGAGACGCGATGCTCTCTGAACAGATGAGTCTTCAATAATGTTTGTTTACAGCCCAAAACCAGAGGAATGTTTTTTTTTTTTAAAGATGATGTTTTATACAGCTAACATTATCTGGGGTCAGATTAACCCTAATGAACACTGATGCATAAGAAATGTGTACTGGACACTGAAAACATATGTTAGTTTTGTGTTTTCCCAGTTGGTCTGCATCAAATATAGGGAAACAAATTATTTATTTAGATACAAACATTGATTGGGGTCATATTGACCCAAAACATAATAGGAGGGTTAAAAAAAAAACAGATGATTGTTTTATATCACAATAATGATCATAATTACTCAGCCCTATTTTGAGTTATGTATGTGTGTATGCTTGCTGCCTGCCCCTCCATTCTTTTCCAGCGGACGTTCATGACTGAAAGTTCTCCCATTGGGTTGCATAGTCCCACTGATCAGTGCAGTGTTAGGTCTCTTTTGCGTCTTCTCTTGTGTCTATACTGTTGACTCAGGTTGGCCCTACTGTCCTTTTTAGAATTTATTTGTCTTCCTTTGCTTTTGTATTCTTTATTTCTAACCATTTCTAATTCTTCTCTGCCATGCCTTTTTTTTTTTTTCTCTCCTTGTTTTTGTTCGTGTTCTGGTCTTGATTTCCCTCCATGTTTGGATCCCTCTATCTTCACCATGTTTCCTTGGCTATGGTTTATTTTTATTTCTTTTTTTTCTTTCGACCACCAAGTTTTTATTTATGTCAATAACTGCAGGCCAGTCCCAGTCACAGTCACAGTCTCAGCCGGACCCCGAACAGCAACAGCAGCAACCACAGCAGCAGCACTGAGGCACCGCCCTCCTCATCACATCATCACTCCTGTGACCCTACGCATCCAGCTCAACTTCACCTGCTTGCCCCTGCTTCACCTTCCCAGCATCACAGGTACCGCCTTCTTATCTGCTCTGCTGATGTGTTTTATCATAAGTCCGGTTTGGGGTAGAATGTGGAGACCCAATGGGGGTTGGGTGATCGAGACTTGTTGGTTTGAATCCCAGGACTGCCAGTGGTACCACTAAGTTACCCAGGGCTGTATCGGTGGCTACCCACTACCTCACTTGGTGAATGGGTTAAATGCAGAGAGTGAATTTCACACTGTTCACACTGTGCTGTGTTGTGGTGTGTTCAGGTATGACTATAAGGGGCCATTTTACTTTAGTGAAAAGAATAATCTACTAGTGTTTTTTTCCCTTTAAGATTGTTTTTGTTTTTTATCTTGCAGGGTTCCATTCCATTCACCCAAGACCCAGCCATCACGTGTGAATAATTTCTTAATAAATCTGAGCCCTCTTAAACCACCCTCCTCTTTCTCAAAGAATCCCACACTCTCTTCAGCAGTCAGTGAGCTTCGACCCCACCTTCCCAGCAGCCCTGGACCAATCAAGAGTCAGAAAAACGTGGAATCTGATGCAGCCATTGCTGATGGACTTAGCAGTCCCACTTTAAAGAAAAAGAAGAAGAAGAAAAAGAAGCGACGGCATTCAGAGGTAGACTCCCTCAACAGCAAGCTTCTTTCCACACCCCAGCAGGAGCTGGACAGCAGAAGTGAGAAGAGGAAAGAAAGAAAACGCAAGAAGAGGAAAAGGGAGGAGGAGTCCAATGGTCTTGAGGCTTACAGAGAGGGTGTGCAGTCCCACCTTGAGCTGCCACCTCAGGATGAAGACTGGTTGCTTGGAGACATGTGGAGGATTGGCGTAGATGCTAAAGGAAGTTCAGAGCGGACAAAAAAGCCATCAGAACCGTCCACAGAGCCTAAACAATCTAAACAAACTGAGCCTGAGGCCCAACCTCAGAGTCAGTCAGTGCCCCACCAGACTCTGCCGTTACCCTCACTTGGACCAGCCTCGCAAAAAAAGAAAAAGAAGAGAAAAAAGCAGAAGCTCAGAGAGGACATCGACGAGACCAAGGGCAACCCTGAAAATTCTGAAAGGTTTAATGATATTTTCTTAATAATATTTGTGTATTGCGCCTTTCTCAAACTCACGGTGGTTTTACAGAGTAGTCCAGACAGTAGTAGACGGTCATTAAAGAGTCCAAAGTGCTACACAGAGTACAGTAGCAGGAAAGTACAGATAGAAAGATGCATAATACTGAGAGAAAAGTGATGTTTTGAAGGAAGCCAGTTAGGAAGCATTGTGAAGATTCAGAGGGAGGGAGTTTCAAAGTTTGAGAGGCACAACACGGAAAGATCTGCCACTCTTTGAAGAGAATTGAGGGTCATTAAGCCAGTAATGGATGTGAAGAAAGGGTAGGAGTAAATGTGTGAAGCAGTTTGGTGGGGTAGTAGGGTGCAGAACCATGGAGAGCTTTAAAGGTGATGAAGAGCTTAAACTGAATTTAATAGATGTGGGCAGCAAAGTTTGTGAAAAACGGGGGCGAAGTATTCAGGCTACTTGGTAAATGCAAAGACATGAGCACGACAGTTTTGCACAAACTAGCAATAGTGTTAAAAATAAGCAAGACAAAAAGTTATGAAAGCCTGAATCTGTTTTGGATCCTTTAATTATTTTTGAAACAACCAATCTAATGATGATTCCCTTTTTCCTACCTCTGCAGAACTGGCGGAGTGAATGAGGAGGCACAGATGGATGCAGGGCTGCGGAATTTGAGTGAATCAAAGAAGAAAGCCAAAAAAAGGAAAAGAGAAGAGACAAAGCAGAAGGAAGCTGAGGAAACCTATGCAGGCTCTGCTGGAGATGAGCTGATTAGCCAAATGAACCATAAAGAGACGGAGAGGTGCAAACCTACCACAGGTACTATAAGATATGTTAAGATAAGTTAGGTTTTTAAAAAGTATGTTTAATCAGTTATTATATTGTAAGCATGATGTCTTTCATTGCTCTGTTGGCCAACAGGACCAGCTACCGTTGTGGTTTGGGATAGTCAGGTTCAGGACGGCTACAAGCGCATCAAGAGCTTGGCTGGATCAGAAGACACACAGGAGAAAGGGCCTCGCCCTGTCCCCATGGCCTGGGACGGCAAGAAAAGCTCTCATGTGGTTGAAGAGCTCCTTCGGAATGCCGCAGATAAAGCGTATGGAACTGAAGGTGAGGCTGGCATTTTTTGGTTGCTCATAGTCACTGTTCATTCTGTCTTTGCTGGTGTATAGTTTCAGTTTTGTTGCCATGTTTGACATTTTATTACACTTTACTGATAGTGTATATATTTGCTTGTATACTGTGCATGTGAAACCAGAGACTGAGGCAGACACTGGTGTTGCCTCGGTAACTAAGCAATTAAAGCACATCTGACTCTGCAGCCATAAACTGACTAAATGTTTTAGTAGCTTAAGCTATTTTTATCTGCTTCTCCTTGGTTCTTAGTGCTCTGTTTTGAACAAAGCAATTTTCCACCCAGGTTGCCTTTATTGTGTATGTCACACACTATAAATCCCAGCCAGGAGTTGAATCTAGAATCAGAAAACTTTATTGATTCTGGAGGAAATTGCATATGCAATGACTGCCACAACACACAAAGACACAGAGACACAAGAATAATGTAAAATAAAGTAAGTCTAAATAAATCTAAATGAACATCTGTAGAAAGAAAACCAGCACAATATGAATAGACTGTGCTACCTACAGAAATGCTTGGTATAATATCTAAGTAAGTAATGCAGCTGAGTGGAGAAACCATTGACAGAAATGGTAGTTTGGAATAAGTTTTTGCACTATTAAAAAGCAGTAGTAATAAAGTACTATTGAAGAATACCTGCGCTATAAAATGATTAGCATTCATGTTGGAGAATAATATGATAAATGGGGAGCAGTTAAACCTGAATGACCTCTCCGTTTCCTTTGCTGTAATGTGCCTAATTGAGCTTATGAAGGGCTCAACAAAATCATAAATGAAAGCAGGTGTGGTAGAGCTGGTATAATGGCAAGTAGCATCAATGAGAAACACTGGAAAATATTGCTATTGACATTTCTTGTTGACTAAATTGTGATTTTTTTTGTCTAATGTTGCATGTGTGTAGTCCTCAATGAACCTGGTTTGAACGTTTGCTTAATAGTGTTTGTTCTTCATCAGTCCTTAGTTGGGAGGGAGAGCACTCTGCCATCAGCAGAGATGCTATTGAGGATGTGCGCTCTGCCAAATATGACACGGTGATTGATGAATGGGATGAAGAGTTTGACAGCGGAAAGGTGAGTTACTTTAAAAACTTTGTTGACCTACAGGTTTTGGACAGAACTTTACTTAAACCCTTCTAAATGTTGTAAAACATGGTAGGAGTTCATATCACAGGGACATTGCCCATAAGTCACAACAGAGGCAACACGTTGAATGTCTTAAGATTGAACTCTATACTATCTTTCACAGCAATGAATGCTAACGTGACTGTCATCATATGGATGTAATCTGTCGTGACAGTGCTTGACATTTGCCATGAAAGGTTTATAGTACAGTGTTTTACCAAGTTCCACAGTTGTGGCAGCGTTGAAATTGATCTCTATGGAATATGAATAAAAATGTATTCCATGTCAACTTTGTCGAGTATTGTGCAGACTGAAAGCTGGTTTGTAGGTCAAAAGTGTTCTCGTCTTTGTTTGTTGTAAATCGGCAGGAAAAGAAAATAAAGAAGTTCAAAAAAGAGAGGAGGAGGAGTGGTAATGTCTTCCAGAAGATCCAAGACCATCGCAACATGTGGTCCGTCACTCCAGGAGGAAGGAGGAACAGCTTGAGTTATCGCTACTGACACGAGGGGTGAGCCTAGGGTAAGAATGGGTCGTGACAGTCCTCAAACGACTCTTGCATAGTGCATTGATTGAAGTCACACGCTACTACTGCTGGAAGTTGATAATGCACCTAAAACAAAGCCAAACTCTCTTTGTTTTTTCTTATGTTCTTACATCAGATTATTGTCCCAAAACTATTAATAAAGCCATAATTAACACTTCATTGGAACTGTGTTAGTATATCAAGCAATCCTCAATATTCTTAAGTAGTTTCCAGCTTTATCATGATCAACAATAAAGCTTAAGCACATTTTAGAGCACCACAGTATTAGCTTAACACTTGACAATCACTTTTAGGAGCTTGCTTCCTTGTAATTGGGGCGTGTCAAAGATAGAAACTTCGAGTGCCCTTAACGCATGCTCTGATGTATTTATAACTCGTCTCGCCTCTCTCTTGCAGTTTGGAGATAGGATCTTCCTCGTATTCCCTGGCCGGACCGCATGCCTTTTTGGACAAGATGCTGCGTGGCCTCTCCGAGAACGATCTGGAGAAATAAGAGGATCGTCTGCAAAGTACTGTGAAGTGATTAAAGCAACAAAGCTATGGTCTTCTCTTGGGGCTCAGTCCAGTCCAGACCTCTACATTGTGGCATTAGGGTCAAATTACCATAATAAATGACTAGCCACTCTGATCCAACTTATGTCTACGATGAAATATTGTACTGTAGCCACTATCTTGCTGTATGAAGACAAGAGGCAAATTTGACCTGAAAACTGACCCTCCAGGGTACTGGGTAACTGTGCTGTTATGGGCTAGTGGCTCACTTGGGCCTAGATCATGGTTTCGTACTGCCTGCCAGTTTATTGAGAACATAACAAAACCCTGTTCTCAGAATCACTTGGTGCTCTTTGTTGTTTTGTGTTGCCCCCCAAACCCCCACGCCCCCCTTGAAGCGAAACAGCGAACATCTAGTCAAATATCAGTCTTGTGGGGAAAAACTAGAAATTCATTCATCATGAATATTACAATACATACCAAATATGTAAAGCCACCATCGGATTTCTCGCTTTAGCATTGAGTGCTTCTAAACAAGGTGATCCTTGTGCTTTTTGTATGTTTTTTTTTTCCCCTCCATTATAATATATGAATTATTTTCATAATTCGGTACAATTCTAAACCAAACCATTGTCAGTCACTGAAATTTTGAAATGTAACTAACTTTGCTTAGTGCATTGCCCTTTTAATATGCAGCATCATTCAAAATCCCTGGAATCTTCCAGTTTGTTGTGGGTTTGTTATACGAGTTAAATAAGAATATGATTTCTGTTTTTATTTTCTTTTTGAAGATTGGAACCTTCTTGAAAAGAAGGCATGTGGTGTGTTAATCTACCTGTTCTAACAGTGTTCTGTGTTAGTTCCCTGTTGGAAGGAATCATATCCAAAGGTAACGAGCTGCATGCACCTTTTAATTGGCTTTACCAGAGTTAAAACAGTATTGGCCACCTCTAAGAAATGTGAGAGAACCTCCATCCCTGTCATTGCTGGAGGGGCTGCACTATACTCCATTCCACGCAGTTCAGCAGGGAGGGTTATTGCTCAGATCCCATTTTACAAACTTGTTGCCATTCTTTCTACTCTATGCAAGTTTCACAGGTCACCTGAAAGCGGGGTTCACCTCAGGAAGCGCCCCACAGAATCCGAACATCACTCTGTGTCCCTCTCCCAAACCTTCTGTACAAACCCAGCCATCGTTCCCAGTCCCCACCCACTCATGTTCGCCAGTCATTCTTTATACAGAGATGAATGTCTCTGGAAATGTACTATAACGCTTTGGGACAAAAAAAAAATGATTTTATTCCAGATTTGTGACCACAGACAAGTGGTCTGTTATCCACAGTCAGACATGACGCTTTCTTGAATAGAACATTGTACAGTCCCACTCGTGCTCTCTGTGACTTCCTAAACATCCTTGTAGATGAGACCCCCCCCCCCCCATACTTCCATTTTAGAAAAGTTGCCTTGAATTGATTTATTTAAAAAATCAGTAGGAGATTTTGAAAGTTCTACTTTCTAATTTAAAAGCAAGAAGCATATAAAAATGCACATGTAATTCACAAATGAAACCTAATATATTAAGCAAGGTTTTTGAATTGTAACTGGAAAACCTTCTCAGTGGTTAGTTGTCCTGAGTGTCTTGTCTGAGACGTGTTCCTCTCAGTCAGGACTCTCCTTTATGGCAGTACTTAAAAATCCAGAAGAGGAAAAAAAAAAGTTCTGTAGAATGTGTTGGTGTTAGAAATGTCACTCGAGATCTTTTCAGCAGAACTGATGCTGAAGAACAAGTTCTGGTCTTCATGTTATATTTGCACCGCTAGTTCTGTACCTTTATGCCGCCTTTTCAAGACTAAAAAGAGACATTCGATATTGAGGATACATGACTATAAATATACTGGTGCAATAAAGTTGTGATTTTTGTGAAAAAAAACTTGTCCTTGGACTTGAGTTTTCAAACCCAGCTGCTATAAACAGTCAATTAGTAACAAAATATTGTTTTTGACAGAAGAAACTACTTTCAACAGGAAGAAAAGTAGTTTTATGCTTAGCTTGAGTGTTTGGTTCTATGGAAATACAATGTCACATTTTCAAGGTGCAGCTGCTGAGTAATGCTGATATGTGATGTGTGAAAAATTCTTTGTTGGGCCAAGCTGAAAGTTGCATAAAATTATTTGTTTTTTTTCAGCCTTTAAGCAGAAGACTTTGGTTACATTTAACAACATGCACAAATTATGCACCATTTTGTTCTCAATCTGGAGATTTTTTCTTTTCATTTTTTAAAGTGTTTAACCTACTTATAAACAAGTCATTTAAATGCATTTCTGCTCCGCCGACACTCCTAATACTGTTTCGGCCTCACCCTTTGCTAACAGGTGTATGAAATGAAGCAACATGGCCATTCAATCGCCACAGGCAGATACTGAGACCGGCTGAATGTCAGATACTTCCTTTGCCACAAGTCATTCTGCTGTGATGCATCTGCTCTGGGCTTGGCCTCTTTATTCTAGTCAAGGGTAATGTTACAACATACAAAGATATTTTAGATAATTATGCTTGCAGCAGTCCGAGGAAGGCACTTCCCTGTACCAGCATGACTCTCCATGCAGTTTGAGCTCCATAAAGACTTGGTTTGACAAGTTTGATGTGGATGAGTTGTTGCCTCACCCCATTTAGAAACATTGAAATGAATTGGGCTTCTACATTGTGATTCAGTCCTTTTCATCCAACATCAGCTTTTTAATACAGTTTTTGTAGAAAATATACATGATGCATATACATGTATTATCAAGGTAGCACCACAGAATGTGTGTAGACACTACATTGTGTGAAGGTTTTTATGATTTTACAAGGTTCTTCTCACTCAAATCTCTGAGGGAATTGGTGCCCATTCATTCAGAGCATTTATGAAGTCAGGCACTAATGCTGGACTAGAAGTCTTGAAACACAATCTCAGTTCATCCCAAAGGTGCTGGGTGGAGTAGAGGTCAGGATTCTGTGCGGGCCAGTCAAGTTCTTCCACACTGAACTCACCCAGCCATATCTTTATGGAGCCACAGTCATGCTGGAATGGCCTTCCCCAAACTGTGTCTACGATCCTTGGAGCATGGGCGTTGGCCAAAATGTCAAGGTATGCTGAAGCATTAAGAGTGCCCATCACTTGAAGAAAGAGACCGAGCCCAAACCAAAACAGGTGTGTCCCAATACTTTTGTCCATAAAGTAGCATCCTCTGTGGCTTCGTCACGATGCGTGAGGGAACCGCCCATACACTAGCCCCGCCCACTCTCCGGCATGGGTGGAGGTTGGTGTGGCTCCAGCAAGCTGACAGATCCTCCGCAGCGGTCCGGGGGCTGCAGACGGCCGGGGTGGGGGGACCGAGAGGCAACCTGCGCCTCTGCGGAGAGCCGGTCTTTGGGCTGGGCAGACTGAGAGAGGAAAAGGAAGAGTGGGAAAGAGCCTGAGAACGCCCGTCACTCACTGGCCATGGAGGAAGGAGGATTCGGTAAGTCACGCTTCCCTCCTCACTAGTCTGAACTGATGTGACCATTAACAGGTGCATCTTAATGAAAACGTACGAACTACTGTTCTACTGATTCATTATTAATAGAAGAAGCTTAATGTCCGTGTGTGTGTGTGTGAGAGAGAGAGAGAGAGAGAGAGAGGGATCAGATTCTGCTGCAATGCTGGTCCCCCATGACCATGACCACCTCTAGATGTGCTTGATAAAGACATATATCCACACTTTTGGGGACTGTCCATTCATTCTATGGTATCCAAACTTCTCATCCAATTCCATATGTGTTAAGGCCACACATGGAATTGGATGAGAAGTTAGAACTTTTTCAGAACTCCCTCGATGCAGAATGGTTTTGGGAAGACCAGGGGTTTGTCAGGAGCAGATTTCATAACCATAACAAGACAATTCCAGCAGAATTAACCTCATCACCCCCAACACAACACCCCCCCCCCCCCCCCAACACACACACGCTCAGGTATGAGATCATGCACTTGCCAGGTCCCTGTTTTGTAATGATGCATGACTGTGGAGACCATGCTGTACTTCTCTTGCTCACCAGAATGGAAAGACTCTTTTTAATTATTCATTGCGAGGCCCGCTAAGTGCATGATGCAGCTCAGATCAGAACAGAGGCTGCAGAGGCAGGAGATCATCTCTCACAGGATTGCGGAGAGAATCTGCAAAGAGTTAATGGCACCGGAATTTGATTAGCAGTTTAAGGGAAATGCACTAGTCAGACTGTGTGTGTGTGTGTGTGTGAGAGAGAGAGAGGTAGTAATGGAGAGAGAAAGAGTGTGAGAGTGATGGAATGAGAGAGTGATAGAGAGAGTGTGACTGTTTGTGTGAGAGAGTGATATAGAGAGAGAAATAGAAAGAGAGACAACTTGTGCTTGTGAGAGAATAATGGAGAGTGAGACAGGCTGTGTAAAAGAGTAGTGGAGAGAGAGACAGGCTGTGTGTGTGTGTGAGAGAGAGAGTGTGTTGGCGAGAGTGGGTGAAATAGACAGGAAAAGTATTAGACACAGACTGCGAGAGTTATCCCCTCACGCCTGTTAAGAAGAGATAATATAGGGGTCCCCCCACTTAACACAGCCATGTTTCATGATGTTCTGGCTGTGCACTAATTACACAGACATTTAGACATTTATGTCCTGAAGAAGCAAAAGCCCACCATACGCACAGCACAATTCAGTGGGGGTTGAATGAGCGTCCCGTGGACTAATTGATGGCACGTACAAATCAGTGTTCTATTAATCTGCCTCAGCCCCCCAGAGCCTTCTGCTCTGAGAAAAGCATTCCATGCTGTGAGCTGTTTTCTGAATTGACCAACCTTAGATGAAACATAAACTCAGTAAATGCTTTGCTGATTTTTTTTTTTTGGTGTAGTTTTGACTTACATTTATCAGACGCTTTTATCCAAAGCGACTTCCATTCCTTAACTACAGGTAGGATTCGAACGCATAACCTCTTGGTCCAGCGGCAAGTATCCTACCCACTAAGCCACCACCACCCATTTTCTACTCTTATGTCTGTATTGCTCTGGGCCTCTCTATTACATCCATTCTGTAATCTCATAAGGCGCATTAAGCCCTGAAATGCAAGCCCTAATCAGTTTACTTGCCGAGCATGCTCTTGCTCTGGCTGGCCTGTGTTCTGTCAAGCCGTTTTAAAGCTATAGTTCACCCAACTAATGTGGGTTAGCGTAATTATACAACCTCTAGATTTGCTTTTGAGCCACCACCGTAAATATAAAGTCATGGATTTCAAGAAAATTGCTTGAATTACTTGAATTACTTTGACAAAATGGTAAATACAATTAGTAAACTGAAACCGGTGTCATGTTACATCAGAGCCATTACTAACATATAGGGTGTTGCCAACGGGGGACTCCACAAATGTGTAGTATTTATTAGTCAAATTTGATGTGTTATCTGTAGGGCTGTAAAGCGATTAATTAAAATTAACTAGTTAATCGCAAATCTGGGAAAAAATTAATCGCGATTAATCGCAA
>JBBPDC010000028.1:990914-1006467 GCA_037974485.1 Hemigrammopetersius urotaenia
CTCTCTCTCTCTCTCTCTCTCTCTCTCTCTCTCTCTCTCTCTCTCTCTCTCTCTCTCTCTCTCTCCCTCTCTCCCTCACTCTCTCTCTCCACATGTCATTGTTGTCTGTCCTCTTGATGTCATGATCTTTGTCACTCCCTATGGCTCTGTGTGTGTGTGTGTGTGTGTGTGTGTGTGTAGAGCGTGATTGGCAGGGAGTAGATAAAGCAGTTTTGTGAGGCTGAGTCGTGTTTATGTTCTCGAATATTCAGGGAAGTGATGGATGATTAATAAAGGTTCAGTGTGATTGGGCGAGGATGTGAGTGTGTTTTAGTCCTGTGCCTTTTGGTGAACCCTTGCCCTTTGCGGACACATGCAAATGAGGACCACAGGACCAAAAGGCCATTGGGGTTGAGGTTGTTAATCTTATGTGGCTGCAGGTTTTCATTTCAAACAGGTCACAGCTCACTTGATCAGTTATGCTGCATTCAATTTACCCTGAACGTAAAAAAGTGGGAAGTACAAAATGAGAAAAAGCCCAGATACATTATTATTAGCAGGTGTATCAGTAGTAAGATATGTTCCCTTTATGAATGTATTAAAAAATGAACTGAATTTTATGAATCAGATGGTGATCTGAGCTGGTTTAGCTCGTCACCCAGCGTGATCATGCTGATATGCTTGTAAAGTAGTAAGAAATTAGTGATCTTTTTATTGTTGGGTGGCCTGGTGGTTATCGTGTTGCCCCTTTGATCGGAAGGCTGTGGGTTCGAATCCCAGGACTGCCCACACACAGCTCCCCCAGTGTTGTGTTCCTGGCTGCCTGCTGCTTCACTTGGTGAATGGGTTGAATACAGAGAGAGAATCACATTGTTCACACTGTGTGCTGTGCTGTTGTGTGTTCACGCATGAATATAAGAGGCCACTTTACTTTCTGGTGTGTTTGCCTTCAGCATTACAGACTAAAGCGACTGCTGTGTCTGTATGTTGACTGAACAGAAGCCAGCCTTGTTTACCATGTCGAAGTCCTGCTTTGTTGCTATAAACTGTGAACAGTCACGTTGATTTGGCGTCACACGCTGAAGCTGAAAACCCAATCCTGACTTTCTAAATAGGACTCACTAGGTGTTGGGGTGTTTATTCTGTTAGAGATGGTCATTCGACGTCTGAGTCCAAGATTAGAATCAGTTCCAAACCAGTGGTCGCCAGTCGATCCATTTATTATTTTAATTTGGGCTGATTTGTGTTGAAACTGTTGTAATTGATGAGAGTAAGCTGAGAACACTTCTGTGTTTGAATGCAGTTACACCTGTACCGAAATGTAAAATGCTGCATAATAATATTATGAATTATGAGAAATGTGAGAAATAATCTGTTGATTGAAAAGGTAACCATCTCTTTTGTTTATAGACATTTTGGCTCTTTAGGGAACAAAAAATTTATTTGTTTTGCATTTTTGGCCAGAAGACTGGCTGGAAAGTGTGTTAGACCACACAGTGAGGATCAGGTAAGAAAGTCCTTGCTGTAGGGCAGCGATCACCAAACCTGTTCCTCAGATCTACCTTCCTGAGAAGTCAGGTTTCAGCCACAATCAGCAACACCTGCTCTGGTTAATGACCTATTTGTACATGTTAAGAGAACCCAACTTAGTCCCACCTTGGTTGAAACAGCGGTCTCCACGCCAAATTCCTTGGAATACAATCAAAGTTGTCAACAGCATAAGATTTTCAGCTGTGAAGAAAACATGGATCTGACTGAACTTGTCATTGAGCTGCACTATACAAATAAACTGGCCTGAGCCAGTATAGATAAGCAACTTGGCTTAAGAAAAACAAAACTCATCATTAAATCCTGGCAACTCTGAGATCTTACAGCCTCTTCATTCACACTTTATTAATGTCACTGGATTTGAAGAAGACCACAAGGCTTAGAGTGTGTTATTAGAGTGTAGGTATGATTGTGTACATGTGTGTATTGTATTATAATCTACTGTATACAATAGTAGGACCACTGTCAGTGGAACTGTGAGTAAATTCACAAAAAAAACCAAATAAATAATTTCATTTCTTACAGCGGAGCAGCAAATCACCTCTGCAACCTGTTGCCAGGCAACAAAATCATTGTGATTAATATGTGGGGATTTAAAAGTATGAGAATGTTTTATGGTCATTTATTATAATGGGAGAACGTTGGAAACATCATCAGCAATCAGATTTCATTAAAACCTCTTTCAGTAAAAACAAGATAATGCTTCTTCTGAACCACAAAACTACTGTTTCCTTCTACAGGTGAAGGATGATATTACAGCGTTTGTGTGTCTGTGTCCTCCGTCCCTCAGATCTCTTTAATCATTGTAACTTTTGGTGGGTGTGGGTGTGGTTTTAGAGAGAAACGTGTTGTTTTGATTGGGAATGTTTGTGTGTGTGTGTGTGTGTGTGTGTGTAAAGAGGAAGGCGAGTCAGTCTGGTTGCTGACTTGCATTAATGCACTGATGTGTGTGTTCAGAGGGGGCCAGAGAGAGAGAAAGGAAAAATAAGGGAAGAGAAAAATAAATGTAGAGCATTAAGACAGAAAGAAATAAAGAAAATAATAGAGACAGATTGAGAGAGAGGGAGAGGGAGAGAGGGGGACGGAGGCAAGGAGGGAGGGAGACAGTCAAACATGTCAGCAGAGAAGGGAGGGGGAATAGGGGTTTACAGTGTTGAGTTTAAGACGCTGTGCGACTAAAAGAGAAGGCTGAGTGTGGTTGCGAGATTTCAGCAAATTGCTGCAGAGACGTACTGGAATTATTGCAGGAGGGGTCGTTCTGTCTGTCTGTCTGTGTGTCTCTCTCTCTTTCTCACACTCACACACACACACGGTCGCAGTTGCACACATTCAGGCATGACCAGTTAAAGAGCAGTAGCCCCACTGAGCAAAGAGGGAGCCACTTAAAGCCTCGAGAATGGCTGCAGGACAGACGCTGACACACACTCGTCTTCTTTCGGAGAAGAGAAGAAATTAGAGAAGAGAGAGAAAGAGACGGAGGAAGTTGCGAGACAGCGGAGCTGGCTGACACATTTGGCATTTCACAAGGTTGTCAGAGCTCTGACGGACCCAAGTGATGGGGACAGTGAGTGAACTGTGTGTGTCCAGCTTCCAGGCTTTCCTGTGTCCAACCGTGCAGAGCAGCACTCCAGGTAAGGCAGGTGGGAATGGAGAGGGAGAAGAAAGTACCTTTCTGTTGATCTTAACTGTAAAGCTTGCGTTAATGCGTAACCGTATTTCAGACACCGCTGTGCTGTGAGTTTGCTTTACCTGGAAAGGCTCCACAATGGTTTCTTTTGAGTGAAGCTGTAGAAGAACCACTTCTGGTTCCCTAATGAGCCACTTTGGGTTTTAAGAACCTTCACATAATATAATGGTTCTGTACCATTTTTAATGCTCATTTTTGGAACCTTTACATTATATGATTTGTCTTTAAAATTATTCTTCACACTTTGCTAATCTTATTTACACTACTGGTTCTCTAACGAACCATTCGTTAAAAGTTTTTATTATTATTACGGTGTAATGAGCCCTTTTGGCACCTTGATTTTTAAGAGCACATGTCAACAGAGCTGGTCTAAAATTTGGTCTGACTAATAGAATGTGCTATGAATAAATGCAATGTGATATCACTTGATTAACACAGCTATTGCGGTAGTGTGAGGAGGGCAAAACAGACTGAGTCTAACTTAAAGTGACGTTTATAATGATTACTCGTGATTGCTGTCACGTCCCGGAATCTTGACATAACCAGGCCGATTGAGAAACAGTAAAAGTTCACTGACGTAAAGAGCTCTTCCTCAAACATAATGTTGATTGTTCACTTCAGCAATGTCCATCTTAAGCAGATATCCTCCTGTAGTGTGACTGCATTTCTTGGAGTGTTGTGTGTGTTGATTCACTTGGAGTGTGGCTCTAGTTAATTAATGATAACAATATGGGCCTCGGTTCATGTGAATGCGTGTGAATAAGAGAGAGTACACATAACGGCTCCTGGGGAAAAGAAGCATCCCAACACGAGGACAGAAATAGAGTGAGCTTGTTCTGCCTAATGAATGTGGTCTCATTATGGTCATCTTATGTTCTCCCTCCTTATGCAAGACAGACAGCAGCTAAAAGCTGTTGGGGAGAGTGGACATATGTAAGCCCTTGGGGTGGACCCTCCCAACAGGCCAAGATTTCTTAAGAATCCGCTATCAGGGCTTGGCGCCCTGATGCCACCCTGAGATCAGCCAAGTGTGTGCTGTATCTCAGGGGATAAAAACTTTCTACTGCGTCCCATAGAACTTTAGTGTGATGTGCTCGTTTCTTTTGGCTCTGAAGAGCAGACATTCAGTAACCCCTTTGTGGAGCTTTTGGTGCACAATATATATGTCAATTTAGAGTTGTGCCATGATGTAGCACCATTGTGTGCAAGTTTTGTTCAGGTTCAATTCTATGATTAGTGTGATTGCATCTTTATGATTCTTTTTATAGCCAACAAAAAGAATAATAATGTAGAGCTTGTGTAGATTTTAGGAACCGTTCCCACATCATAACATCCATTAATATCCCCTTCAGTGCATGTGTACAGAGCCACATCATAAGGGATTGAGCATTGATAGTTTTGTGGGTAAATCCCTTCTATATTATATGGAAAAAGAGACGGGATGGTCAAGTCCCTTCTTAAAGGTGTGTCGGAGAGAAAATGAGTCAGTGACGTCAAAGGTAAAATCGTCTGTGTTTCATATATTCATGATCATTTTTTCAGGCATGCTCATTCGATCCCCTTAGCTTAGCCTAGCTCTGTGTTATCTTTTTCTTTCAACTCAAAAGGCACTGTACACCAGATAGAAGAGGAAGGAGCCCACAAACAAAACACTAGGGATGCACCAATTGATCAGCCAGTGATCGGAAACGGACGATTTTTGGCCTGATCGGTGATCGGCCGATCACTCACACGTATTGCCGATTTCAAACCGATCTTTTTTGGGGGGGTTTATTTATTTAAATTTGTAAAGAAATTTTGTTATGAAAAAAAAAAGCTTTATATTAAAGAAAACTAGATTTTTGTTTGTATTTGCTGTAGAGTTGCCACTATCATATGTCACTATTATAAAAGTAACCAGTAAACAGGGAAAGTAACTCCCACGTTACATTAAAAAAGTTGATTTTTTGTCTCGTTGTCGTCGACTACATGCAGCAGCTCTAATTTTCTGTTATCTGGGGGAAAAAATCGTTATCTGAAAAATCTATATCGGCCGATCACACTTACAAAAAAATCTGAATCGGTCAAGAAAATTGCAATTGGTACATCCCTACAAAACACTTTACATTGTGGAAAAACTTCTAAATGTTCACTGGCTGCCAACATTCAGTCAGATTAGAAGTTAGCAGTGGCCCGGGCAGTCAGGGACAATAAGAGAAGTGGAAAGTGAGTAGTGCTGGTCACGGGTGGTTAGCATGTGGCAGGGGGTGTTGGAGCTGCAGGGGTGGTGCCGTTGCTCGGAGCGGGGTAATTTAGGGCCGTGTGATAGCTGTGCTTTTGTCGAGGGTTGACATGGCTCCAGGGGTTGTGCGGTACTAGAACACATGCTGGGCTGCTCCACAGAGCCAGAGATGATGTGACTTTTTTCACCCTGATGGGAGAACGGGCTGAGTCTGCAGGAGGGCAGTGCATAAGAAAGGGTGTTTATGGCCAGGGATGTCTAATCTAGAATGTCCCTGCAGTAGCACGACCAGCCTAATATGAATGGACAGAGAAAAGTAGGGGGCCTGGCTTTGGAATGTTTGAGATTTCGAGGCAGAGCAGTGCATGGAGGGATAGCAGGGCCCAGTGGACTATGGTTTGGCCAGTATCTTTCAGTTCTGGAGAACAGCCATTCTGTTACTTTCTTTGTGTGGGAGGGTATGGAGGTCCTAGTGAACGGTCTATAATAACCTTAATGTTAAGTCTGGGTTTGAGTTGTTTCAGTGGAGTCTCCACATTTCTATATCTACATTTCTATGAATTGTATAAAATCTTGTATTGTAGCTTCCTTATCCAGGTAAGGCAGGGGTTTAGATCCAATACTATGGGACATAAGTTGGCTCACATAGGCCACTTATTGTATGTAGGCATTGTTGTATGAGTGGCCCTTGTCTTTCGATCTTAAGAGATCGTCTACATGGAGCAATGCATTTTCAAATAATGTTTTAATATTGTGACCCTGCATCTCTGTCTGTGGCAAATGTGAGACACCTCATATCAAGCTGTTGCAGCAGCACCTGATGGTAATTACCAGATTAATATTACGGTAATTAGACGCTTGTTTGGTCACTCCTGCCACTGAGTGCAGGTGATTAAAAGTTTTAGCCTTGTGGGTGTCTGCACAGCTTTATAAGAAACAGTTGGAGGAAGCATCAGCGCTGCGTGAAAGGACATGCATGTTGACAGCGGCCTATTTAGCACCCTGGCTTTCCAGGAATAAGAGTGGTCAAAGAAGCTTGTATTTAACCGCCATTGATATCGGGGTACTGCTCCATCAGTTCAGGTCTTTTGACTGGCACACTGTGGTGCCATCGCTCTCTCCGTCACAAGCAGACGTATCTTCTATTCGTCTCATTTTCCCCATCTTCCCTACCCTGCAATTATCCAAAAAGGCTTCAAGGCTTGCCTAGACTGATGGTGAGTGGAAAAAAGGAAAACGTAATATCTGATGCAAATCAGACAGTTTTAAGACCTATTGAAAAGGAGTTGGTGTGACGGCAGGTGGGGATAGATGGACAGAAATGTGGCGAGGTGTGGGTGTTGAGGGGTAGTACTGAGCGCTCATGCTGAGCTCTAAGAGTTTCAGAGTGCAGTCGCTCTAACAGCCACTTCAAAGGCTCTCCATTGTGGGGGAATCCAAACAGGGATCCTCAAAGCCGACTCTTTCAAAGCTTTGTCTGACTGTTTGGTGTCTGCCTTGGTCCCCCCCTCCCTTCTCCTCGCATCTCCGTCATGTATGGGGAATGAAAGGAGATCAGGACTCAAGCGCAGTGTATGACACCGGGAGATGATGAAAAAGGATGCTGATTTGGCAAGTGATCACCTTGTGAGGTCACATTCACCATCTTTTCTGCAGTTCCAATTAGAGATGGGCCCTATCCGATATCGGTATCGAGTCCGATATAGTCGTAAGTCCGTCGGTCAAACAGGTCCGATCTATATATTCCAGTTAGCAGCTCGAGCTAGACCTTAAACTCAATGCAATGTAATACAAGATGTCATTGTTTCTTTTTACATGCCATGAACCTGCAGCAACTTCAGTCTGAGTGAGCGAATAACATTAGCCTTGTTTTGAACAAAATGTTGCTCGTTTGGAGATACTTTAATTTGGAAATGCCAATGTGCCGAGGGGTGGAAGTACAGTTGCGTCGTACAAAACAACAAATTTAATCGAGCACCTGCTGAGATCTCACGACAGAGTACCAGGTGTTTAGCTAGAAAACAAGGAGAAAGACATCATTCTATGATGTAACCTTACTAACAAAAATAATGTTAATATTAAAGTTATGAGATGCATTATATCAGAATCTGTATCGGTATTGACATTCGTGTATTGGAATATCGGAAGTGGAAAAATGTGGATCGGCCCATCACTAGTTCCAATGTCTGCAGTTCTTACTCTGTGTTACTAATCTTGTTGATTAAATCACATGACCACTGGTCGGACATTGTAATCCATTTTAAATTGTTGAAGAGGAGCTAAACAGTTCCTTGGTTGTTTCGTGTATAGGGGTTTCCAGTCCTAGTGACCCAATGCTTTTACATACCTGACGGCCCCTGACACAGGCGCTCCTGAATTATAAAAAGTGTATTCTAATATTGTGTCATGTCCCTGTGCCCACTGTCCTGTTCCAGCTGCTTAATTAGTGGCCCCAGCTGCCTCCATCCGGCTCTGCCCGCTCTTCTGTTTGTGTTGAATTGTACAGCTCCCTTTTTTGAGTTGTGGAGAGATGGGGTGCTACAGGGAGCCAAATGATGGCCCAAATATATCTGTATATCATCTGTGCCTGACCTTTTATATATTTTGCTTGTTGGACTACCTGTGCCAGTTGACTGCCGGATTGTGAATGGTTGTTGGTCAAAGAGAAAAATAATTTAAAATTGCCACAGATTTAATTTATTACATTAAGATTTTTTAAAATATCATCTATATAGTTACCAACATGCATCTGTCTGCTTGCAGCCAAATACATAAAAAAAAGTGGTTGAAGTCAAACAGTGGCACAGGAGTATTTTTTTGTTGTTGGAGGCGATGGGGGAGAGAGTTTGGCGCTGGGTACCGAATTGGTCAAGGTGGCCTCTGTGGGTAGATGATTACAGATAACACAGAAATGTAAAGATAAAGAGAGCATGTCCTTGCATGCAAACTGGCACTTTCTTAACCATGCAGTGATGGAGGCGTGCTGAAAATGTTTGTCATGGTATGGCTATGTGGAATTTGGAAGCTCTCACAGTCTCAGACTTGGCTAAGAGAAGCTCTCATCGCCAGACTACCACATTTCACACTCCTGATTTAAGACCTTGTTCCATTAGGTCATGCTCACACACCCACATACACACAAACACACACACACACATTCAACAGGTCCACTGCACTGAAAGCTGCTACTGCATTCATTGGGGAGTGCGCGTGTGTGTGTGTGTGTGTGTGTGTGTGTGTGTGTGTTCGTGTTCGTACATAAGCATTTAGCAGCTGCTCTCAGCTCCAGGGTCTCCATCTGTATACATAAGACTTATTTATACTGCATGGTTGGACCCACACTGCTCTAATCTCTCCAGCGGAGTCAGAGGCTGATAGGAAGTGAGCAAGCCCAGGGTTTAGTGGATTATTGTGATTCTTAAGACCACACAACAGCCTAGCTGACCCCTTAATCATTTCTTTAGTGCACATTATAGGGTTTGGGGATGTTTGCAGCAAAGAGGATGGCTATACATCTGTATTGTTGGTTTTGATCATGAAATTCTAATGTACACTCTTTATAAGATCCATTTGGTTTCCTAAAGAACCTAAAGGTTTTTTTTTTTTTTAAATATATGAATATGAAGAACCCCTTAAAGATATCTTTGGTGGATTATAAAGGCAGATCCTCAGAACTGGGAAAAAAACTTTACATTTTGTGAAGGTTCTTTATACTTTTACGAGGGTTTTCCCACTCAAATGTATTTCAAACATGTTTTTAGGGAACTAACATGGTTTGTCTAGAGCATGGCTTCAAGAACCCTTTGTAGCACCTTTTTAATAGTTCAGTACTAACAGTTGGTAAATACTGAACCATATGTTTGTGCCTCAGTTTGCTTAGGAACTATTACATGGAGCTGTTGATTGAGATCGATAACACATTTCTATGGCATGACCATTTGAGTCATTCTCCTGTTAGATAGCCATAGGGTGATCTTAGATATACACCATGTAGACAAAAGTATTGGGACGCCTGAGCGTTACATCAACAGGCACTTCAATGACATTACATTCAAATATATAGATTTTAACATGGAGTTGGTCCCCATATGCAGCTATAACAGCTTCCACTCTTCTTGGAAGCTTTTCTAGAAGATTTTGGAGTTTCTGTGGGAATTTGTGCCCATTCATTCTGTAGCGAATTTGAGGTCAGGCACTGATACTGGACGAGAAATCCTGGCTCGCAATCTCTGTTCCAGTTCAACCCAAAGGTGTTCGATGGGGTTGAGGTCAGGGCTCTGTGTGGCCAGTCAGGTTCTTCCACACCGAACTCATCCAACCATGTCTTTATGGAGCTTGCTCTGTGCACTGGGGCACAGTCATGCTGGAACAGAAAAGGGCCTTCCCCAAACTGTGTCCACTGCGTTGAAGGATGGCACTGAAGCATTAAGATTGCTTACTTACTTCACTGGGAATAAGGGACCTAGCCCAAACCCTGAAAGACATGTGTGTCCCAATACTTTTGTCCATATACTGTATATCTCTTGCTTTTCCTCCAGTAACTTTTGTTGCCACAAGCTTCGTTGAAATCTCCCTCTGTTGAGCGCATTCATTATTCTCCTGAATCACCCTGGCGAAGAAGAGTGCTGTTGCTACAAGAAGCGGGATGTCAGTAAATGAAGAAAAATGAGGCTATTACTCTGATAATTGCAGATATTCCTCTGCTTCCAGGGAGCATTTGCCATGCTTTTATTATCGTGCTACCTCAAATCATCATGTGTCCAACTTATGGATAGGATTGGCCCGGCCGGGCTGTCTGTCCTGCTCCGGCTGGCTTTTTGGGTGTGTGTCATCTGTCTTCAGCAGCGTGTACAGCAGGATTCTGTTCATGGAAACTCTTAGCAGGGCACCTCTGCTTGCAATGAGATCCAGTGACCACTAGGAGACGCTTGAAGAATGAGATCTGTGGCTGAGGAGAGTGCTTTGGCTTTGCAGTTTCAGAAGATAAAATGTGTGCTCATTCTGTATGACAGGGCTGAACAATTTATCATTTATTAATCATTATTATGATTGTGATATTGGCCTTTTCTGAGATGACACAGCGTTGCCATTTGCAAATGAGTAATCAATCACTCCTCAGTCAGTCAGTCAGTCAGTCAGTCTGATCAATCATAAGGTTTTTATTCTGTGCTATGAGCATCTTGACTAATCCCAGTTCTGGATGAGACATTTAAATCAAGGTCAGGCTATTTATATATTTCTAATTTTCAGAAAAACTAACTAATTAAAAAAAAAAACCATTTTTTTTAGAGAAAAACGCAAGTTTTTCAGTGTACAAAATTAGTTGTTTATAAATATATAAATATTTTATTTTATATTTTAAGTGTTTTTAAAGTTGGAGTCCCTTTTTTAGATCCCCCCTCCCCCCAATACGTTTTTATGAAGATGTACAAGAGTACCTCTTTTTTCTAGAAAAGCGAATGTAGTGCACCCTTAAGATACATTTATTGGGGCAATTGGTGGCCTAGTGGTTAGACCAGAAAGTGCGACCAGAAAGTCTGGGTTCGATTCCCAAGGCTCCCCGGGCGCCGTGTTCCTGGCTGCCCCCTGCTTCACTTGGTGAATGGGTTAAATGCAGAGGAAGAATTTCGTGCTGTTCACACTGTGTGCTGTGGTGTGTTCACGTATGACAAATGGCCACTTTCACTTATGATATACTATTGGATCTTAAAGACGACCTCAGAGGACTAAAAATGACCTGGATGCTGTATGTCCCGTTATTAATATAGTGCAAAGAAAATTGCAAACCCAATACATATGTGAGATATGGACAGGTGTAATTATCCTCTTACTGAGAAACTATTTTGGTCCGCCACCCCCATGTGTGCTCTTTAATTCTGATGTAACATTATGTAACTGCATGGCGTTTATATAGGCTTTTTATAATCACTTGGAGTCTGAGTCACATTTAACTACAGTTAGTCACATTATTAGTGTTCGACTGGAACTAGTGGATACCTTGTGTTCTGACACTATTAGAGGGGTTTGGGTGGTTTTACATGGATTGTTTTTCAAGTTGTTTCTGAGGTGTGAGGAGTGCTGGGCTTGACGATTCTCCCACACTCTTACAGCCACATTCCAGAGCACAATACGCACTGACGCATCCTTGGGAAACAATAAAGGGGGGAAAAATAACATTCCACAAATAGCCATGCACGCTTGTGTAGCATCGTGATAACAAGGCAAGGCCCATAGTCAGGAAGGCTTCAGGAGTCTTGGGATATTCCTTCAAGGACTGTCTGCTAACCTTTCTAATAAACATCCGTGAAAGAAAGCTAGCAGTTAAAGCATCCATATCCTACATTATATACTATAGGTCCAGTTATGGTATTTGTGTGGATTTACATATTCAAAAAACATTTTTTAGGACCGTTTCCCAACCTTTTTTTATACCTTACAATAAAACAGACTGTTTTTGTTATTGTGACCATTCGTGTAAATGATCTTGGAAGACCAAGCTGAAACATGTAAATGATCTTGGAAGACCAAGCTGAAACACTCCTTATAACTTCAACAAAGCTATACTACTGTGGAGCAGAATAGGTGGCTGCAAATGTTTATTCATGAATTGGTAGGTGAATGGTTTTAAAATGTTGGCACTACATCAAAATTCTGTTTCCCTCTTATAATCGCTTACATAGCACAGATACATTTTTATTTTACATCATATATTTTACTGGCCTTCCAACTTTTCGTTCTTGTTAGCAACTATATTAGCATTTTTGGGTCACATGCTTTTGTTTGATGAAATAGCATAAACACGTTACGCTAAGCAAGCATTCCTATCATTTCTGTGGTGGCATTAGATGTTGAAAGAGCTCTGTGAAGATGGGGACGCTGTCTAGAAATGTCACCAGCTTTTCATGTTTCTCTAAGCGGAGCTGAGATGTTCACTGTGAGAACAAAGCCTGTCTAAAACGCGTCATATGTCACCATCACATTTCCATCATATTTCCATAAACAGATTTGTAAACCCCATTCAGGCCGAGCCACAGATTTACATAGGTCGCTCGGAAGGGGACAGCAGCGAAAGTATGACCTTAGGTATGAATCTAAGGGTGTCTTGTCCCCATGTTTTCCCTGTGTATTTGGGTCGGGGGCTGTATTGCAGAAAATAGAAGCCTGTCTTTGTACAGGAACTCCATTGCACTCGACAGTGGCTGCTTTGTCAAGGACTGTCATTTGGGGAAGTACAACAGTGGCTTTTGTGAGCCAGACAAGCATGTCTGCTACGCTCATTAAAGTGATGCTTATCTTCTTCCTGAGTAGGTCTCTAGAGATTCCATTCCTTAATACAATTAAAGGTACAGTTCAATACGTTTGATGACCAGTTACTGTCTTGGGTTCCAGGAGACGTGACCCCTTTCCCACACACTAGACACTATTTACTGATTAGAGGTACCATCAGCTGTGTCTGGACTTCATATCATTAGTAAGGCCACAAGTAGGTACTTAAACTGTTCAAAAGGACTTCTATATGGACAAAAGTATTAGGACACCTTTTAATGATTGAATTCAGGTGTTTCGATCATACCCATTGCAACAGGTGTATAAAATTATACCAAGACTTTGTGGACAACGGCACACTTCCAACTTTTTGGCTGGCCTGCACAGGGCCCTGACCTCAACCCCATCCAACACCTTTGGGATGAACTGGAATGGAGATTAGCAAGGCAGGGCTTCTTGTCCAACGTCAGTGCCTGCCCTCATAAATGCTCTACGGCATGAATGTGCACAAACTCAAAATCTTGTGGGAAGCCTTCCATGAAGAGTGGAAGCTGTTCTAGCTTCAAAGTGGAGACCAACTTCATATTAAAGTCTATGTATTTGAATGCAATGTCATTAAAGTCCCTGTTGGTGTGGTGGGGAGGCATCCCAGTACTTGTGCATATAGTTTACATGATCATGGTTGTAAACCTTCAAAGCCCCTCCATATGTGCATCAAACCTGAGATGGTTTTTGCTTTGGGGGGGCGTGGATCTGTGAAAAATAAGAAGAAATATGGATAAAATAACATTCCGAAGAGTTATTCTCTCCTGCGACTTTCTCTTCTGGCTCTTCTCCAACAAGGAGTGTCTCTGCTCAGACTGAACCTAAAATAAAGATGTGCCCGATTTGAAATTCTGCAAGAGCTTGTTTGTTTATATCTGGTGGTATTCTTTGTGGAAAGGTAGAAAGCTGTTAGCTCTTCTCGTGCCTCTGTTTGTCTGGATGTGTTGGTTGGTATATTTTCTATTATTTGTTATTGCTTAAAGGCCTGTCATATTTGTTGAGTTTTAGTTGTTGCCCTCAATTTGCATTCTAGAGTAAATGTGTGCAACAGCTATAATTTACTTTAATGCATGCCGTTTGATTTGTATGCATTATGGTTGAAGCCAATTGCATTGCTTCATATTGTTTGATCTCTGCAGGGATCTGCAGGCCTGCACACGATTGCAAGAAATCGCTGTATCAGCTGTTTTCAGTGAGTTTTAAGAGACTCTATCTGCCGAAGAGATTATGCTGCATTGTTGTGTTGGATATACAGTCGCATGCAAAAGTTAAATCTCTAGCAAATCCAGTTTTGTGGAAATAAGCAAATGCCTTCTACAGGACCCAAACAGAAAAACTTTCCTGTTAATCTTAGACCAAAATTTATACGTCTTTTGTGGAGTTTTTGGGGGAATATATATATTGTGTGTGTGCGTGTGTGTGTGTGTGTGTGATGGATTATTGACCAAGCAGAAACGCCTGTATTTGTGGAGTATTGTAACATAGCAGAATGAGGACAACTTGAAGGGATATAAAAACTCACCTTAACCACCAGGCTACCAGCGATATATGTACTTTATATAATGTACATATATCATGTATAATAACATTTGCACAGGCCCATGTTTCCTCAATATGTTCAGTGAAGCAATAGCAATTGCTCATTTAAAAAAACAAGTGTGTATGTATTTTGACTTAGAAAATCAACAAAGGACATAATTAGACCAGGATTGCATAAACTTTGCTGCAAGCTCAACACCATATCTGCAGGTTCTCATGCATGTCATCATTCCAGAACTGAAAATGTGGAGCATTTTGGACCCTCCGGTGGACATAGTTTTCCGTTAGGTAGGTATTCGTCAACATGTTGATTCCGTTTAATGATGTAGGAGGAGTAAACAGAAAAAAATACACAAACACATTGGGAGAGAAGTCTCTAAAAAAACAGGAGGGTTCACAGTTCTGGCAGTGACACCTTTTGGGATGATTGAGGAATGTTCTGCAGTGTGTCTGGTTGAAACACAAGTATTGTCAGGAATGGTTGTCATCTTCCCAGTAACGGAATGAGGCTTCGTTTTCTCATAATTTGATTATTTTCATTATAGTTGGTAAAACAAAATGAATACTCAATGAGCTCTAGGTATTAGTAACCATTATTATTATTCTTTCTGTGGAAAAAAAGCACTTTGTAGCTTCAGAACATTTCCACTGTGTGATATGTGACCTGATCTGGCAAAATGAGTCACAGTAACCCAAATTCAAAACTGATTCAAAACTTAGGATCATTAAAAAGATGAGAAAATAAGCTTTAAAATGATATCTTGGTCAAAGCTGTATCTTAAACGGAGTTACAATTGTTTGAATTATGGTAGCACAGTGCCATTTTCCAGCTGAAAACCGAGAAAATCACATTTAAAGTTCTTGTCAGTTTTTTGTTCATATCTTTAACAATCTATAGCATTCAAAGAGATGCACCCAGTATTCGACAACAACATTTTACTGCAGGCATTTAGATACTTAGAAAAATACATTAAATCAGACTGAAGAGCCAAAGAACTCATTGAGCAACTTGATTCAGTCTTGCTGGCAGCAGCAGAGTGCCGCACATTGCAGACGTCCATTGAGTTTAAGCTTTAGCTATTTTACATTATTTTGACAATGACATTATACCAAACAGCAATCGCACAACACCACACACTTCACTCTAAACAACTTCGATGATGTTGACCCCACATACAAATGTTAAACCCAATCTTTGTGAGGAGATATATTCTGAAAAAAAACGCTAGCATTAGGCTACACAGAACACTGCTAATCTGTCGAGGGGT
>JBBPDC010000028.1:1006567-1034876 GCA_037974485.1 Hemigrammopetersius urotaenia
ATGAGTTTTGAGTTGTGTTTTAAATTCCGTGATATTGTTGACAGAGCGGAGTGAGCGTGGTAGAGAGTTCCAGAGTTATGAACTGAAGGATACCCAAGCAAAACATGACTTAGTACTGGGTGGAGAAACCCTTGTTGGCAAGCACAGCAATGACGTTTCTTGTAGTCGGTCACCAGGTTTGCACATCTCAGGAGGAATTTTGGCCCACTCATCTTTACTGCTGCCAATACAGTCTTGTTCCTGACGTCCTTTGACAGCTCTTTGGTCTTGACCATGGTGGTGGAGAGGTTGGAAAGGAAGAAGCTTGTTCTGTGGACAGGTGTGCTTTATACACATAACGAGTTAAAATCAGGAGTATCTGTAATTGATAGATTCATTGTAATTTGTGTGCAACATAATATTCTGTCCATATTGTGAATCCTTAATACCTACTTTTAAATTACAGAAATGACAGAGTAGGTGTTTATTAAACTAGAAATCAGTGTAAAATGCAGTGTATATTATGAGATATGCTTTAGATGCTTACCAGTCTAGGTTTTGAAATGAGCTTGCCGATAAAGGCTGAGGTAAGGTTTGATATGGTATAAAATTGATTTTTTTTGATGACTGATCTCATTTCAATAATTTTGTCGGTACCATAGAAGTATTGCATTTCAGTACCCAGCCCTAATGGACACTGTGTTCTTCTGACCTTCCACAAGGACACTTTTCCTTTAGTGCACTTTGGAAATAAGGCCACTCATTTCATGAAGATTGACCATGATAGGCCATGATAAAACTGATAGGCAGTTTGATGTGGGTGGGTCCCTCTGGGAGACTGAGAGTAGAGATGGATTGTCGGGTGTGGGGTGGGGAAAGTGCATTATGCAGATTGTTCTCTTTGTCAGAAGCAGTTTAAGGAAATGATTCATAGAATACCAGAAATCATGCATCTCACCACCCCCAGATCTCTGTGTTGCTTAACTATTTATCCTCTTTTTAGGGCATGACCTGCTAGCTGGATGAACCTCTGACCTCAGAGCTGACAGTATGAAGAGAGGAAGTGGGGTCATCGCTGACAGTTAGCAATAGAGTGCCTCTGAAAGGGCAAACTAATATTAGGGAAGGCATGCTCACATTAATTAATGCCTCTATCCCCTCTCTGGCTTCCTCTATATTGGTCTATTGTAACTGTAATCATTAAGCAATCATGTACTCCATAGAAGCTTGTTTTATGAATTAGTGTGTCTGATTTTGTGGGGTTTAAAGAACTTTGCAAGGAAATGCTGGTAATATTGTCATAGATGGTTAGTATATAGTCCTGTCATAACCATAAGGAAATATCTTAAACTTGAATGCTTTTCTGCGAGACACTACACCATGCAGAAAGAAGAACGTTTCCAAAATTTTTGATGGCTGGTGGGGTTTTAACTCGCAACTCAGCAGTGAATAAAGCCCATTTAAATCAATGATGGAGAAAACGGGTGGAGAAAAAATATACAACCGAAAAAACGGGTGGAGGAGAAACAAAAGCTCTTTTTAAACTGCTCCGACTAATGCCAACAGATTATTTCCTTGTTAACAACTAAAATTACAGATGTTTTTCATTCATTAAATAGGACTAAGAACTAAATATGGGCTCATTTTCCACCCGCAAAACGTGTTGGGATAAATGCTGCAAATCTGTTTCACCAAACAAAGGCATGTAAGCTCTCAAACTTCATGTCTTTCATTTCATAACTGACGTATGCTTTAGTGTCTTAGAAGCTGCTTATTAGCAAATATCAACTCTTTTAGGTCATGGGGCCCTGAGCACAACCCTTCTAAAGCCTGTCTTTTTAGCTATTGTGTGGCTCCTTAATCAAATCAACGTCGTCGTCGTCGTCGTCGTCCAGACCCCAATTGAGAAAACGGCAACACAGTTACATACCATATAGCGTGGCAAAATATCAAAAGGGTATGAGGGTGTGGGATACATTGTCTGGTTCAAGATTAGTTGGTGCTAGAGGTAGATTCTTCCTCAAGCTTAAAATGGAACTCTGGTGCTTTTGTTAGACAGGTTAATAATATCTTTTGCAGTCTGAGTCCTACTATTAGTGCAGTGACACTGATGCTTGGCACTTCCGTGTTGAACTGAACATACTGAGAGTGAGAGGTTCCTAAAATCCACAAGTAAAAGTTTTTAAGGGTATTTTACCTTGCCATAAAGCATTCATGCTAAATCAGTTCTTTGCCATTCACTCACTGACTGAGAGTAAAGAAAGCAGAGTGGAAATCAGTTTCTGGCCACAGCTGATGAGGTGTAAACACTGTTACTAGGTTTGGTCCTTAGGCTGCTGCAGCAGCAATCCATGATGTGTATCTAAGAGTGGTGCTATTAAATATAATATTCGTTTTGAAATTCTGACATTATATTACAATATGTATATCCTGGTGAAAAAGTTTCCATGTGATAGACTACTCTTGCATAGAAGCTCTGAGGTTTGTTTCCTAACTTAAAGCATGGTTTAGTATAGTACTGTTTTGTGACGATAATGAACATTTCATACGTGTACATTTTCTGGCTGTTTTCTAGAAGCAAACAATTTCTAACTGCAAGTGCACTAGCATTTGATTTTTCCCTGTTATTCCCTATACACTCAGTCAGAAACGGGATCTCTACTAAACTCCTATTTGTTTTGCTGAGCGCTTCCCACCTATTCTTCTGTTTAGGTTGTTTTTTTTTTTTATATGAATGAATTTATTTAACCTGTAGAGTTGTGAAAAAGTAAATTAATGACATTGTCTATGTAGCTTGTTTTTTAAATAATAATAATTATAATAACTAATAATACTAAAATATAATTCCTAAAATAATTATAATAATAATTTATTGTTATTGTTATTGGAAATGGCTAGTAGTTAAGACCATTTTTCACTGGACCAAGCTGATGAAAAGGACCTAAAAATTTTGTCAGCCCAATTGTGCTGTCAAGAAACCCCTACTATGCCTAGTATGTGGGTGGTGGAGGCCTAGTGGGTAGGATACTTGTCTTTGGATAAAGAGGTCATGGGTTCAAATCCTACCTTCAGCAAACCCCCACTGGGTGGTTTAACCCCAAGTTGCTCCACGGAGACTGTCTTTGTAGTTAGGGAATGGAAGTCATTTTGGATAAAAGTATCTGCTAAATGCCGTAAATGTAGTATGTGTCCTGTTTTGAATTTCAGGAGTTTGTTCAATTCGTTATTGGTATCACTGCCATAACAGAGCAGACTGGTTATACTGTTGCTTATGTAGCTTTCTTTCTTTCTTTTTTTCTTAGTGCCAGATGACCTCACTCCTGAAGAGCAACAGGAGCTGGAGAATATCCGCCGGCGCAAGCAGGAGCTGCTGGAAGATATTGAGGTACTAGACATATTCCGTAGCCCTTTGGTCCCTTTGGTACATTTCTGTTATTTCCACCTCTCAATCTCTAAATAGAACATGGCTCAGTGTGTTAGACAACCTATAGTTTCTCAGTCATGCGCTGTACTCAGTGATCATGAAGACGAGCGTTTAGTGTGAGTTCTCAGACTGTTTGAGCGATGCCAAGAGCGTAGGAGCCGTCTCATCTCTGTTCCCGTTCCAGGCATTTGGCTAACTGTCTCTGCTACAGATCTCTTTCATTTTCATTACACATTTACCTCCTCATCTCTAAACATTCTCCAAAAAAGAGACATAGCTTAAATATTTCACTCACTGTGTTCTCAGGTGTTCAAATTTTATTCACACTTTTACTAAGAGTATGTACAGTGTTGATTATGGTACAAGGATTATAACCTGTGCTGTTTTGGATCTCCTGACGGACACTGATTTGGTCACAGATAAATGTATTGAATGCACAGTTCCTCTCAAATCAACATGCTCAACCTGATGGGGACATTCAGGAGGTGACTCGTTTAAACAAAAGCGGTCTGTTCAGGCTGAGTTATACACCTTAACTGCACCATTTAAAGTCACACTGGTCAGTCTGTTATGCACTGCTGAACCACTGCAGCCTTGGTCTCTGTTGCATTCACTCGCTCTCTTCCTCCTAAAACTATGCTGTACAGCTTTTCCCTGCAGCATGTCAAGGACTTCTGTTACAAGTGGTGGTTTTGTTTGTGGACACAAACATCTGAAGAATTTGTTGTGACCTTTCAGGCCTTCAGATTTTTTTTGTTTTTCTGTTTTTGACAAAAATGGCAGCAGAGAAGTGATCTGAAAATAGATTGACATGCATTTATTACATACATAAGTATTACATGCATCTAAGCATTGCATACATCTAAGCATAAGTCACTCATATATCTCTTTTGGAAGAGGTCTTGCTTTAAAGGGCAACTTGTGTCTGAAATAAAAATCGCATTTCCTTGCCAGTCAACATTCTGGGATCTTTTCCAGGTTATCCTCCATTTAGTATAATTTAGAAGTGCAGAAACTGACCTGGTGAAGAGGTAAGGAGTTGGACTGGTTTTAGATGTGAGGAGTTTGGCATGAGGATTACTTTGGATGGGTCAGAAAGCCCATGGCAAATGATCCACTGTTCCCCTGTTAGCTGAAGTTAATCCACCTCTTTTTCCCTAACTGTTCGTACAGTGTTCAGGCATTTATCATTGTGTGGTTGAATGAGTTCTAATTTTAATAATCCCTCAACAATATATATCTTGATGACTGCAATACAGATACTTAGATTAGCCTTATGTGCATGCGCGCGCATGAGTGTGTCAGAACTATCTACACTCTCCACCCTCTGCACCACACCTCTTTGTTCCAAATACAGGTTTACGTTTGGATCTGACAAGCTTTGCTCGTCTATCGTCCATATTTCTGCACACACTTGTTCTATTGAACTACGCCACATTGTACTTTTTAGAAATAGTGTCTTTGTGACTTGCTCCATCATGTTCTCCTAAGCTAACTATCTTCCTTCTCCTCCCCACAGAGACTGAAGAATGAGATAGCCGAGGTAACAAGCGAGATCGAGAACCTGGGTTCCACTGAAGAGAGGTGAGGAATCGCACCTTCCTCTTCACGCTCACCCACCACCTAATTCACAAGGACGAAGGAAGCGTGTTTAATCTGAATAGTTAACTTCATCCAACTCTATTAAATATTAATGCCTAAACTGGGAGTGCTTGTCTACAGACCTACACTGACTCTGCTTTTCAAAAAGTCCATACAGTCTATGCTGCTTTAAATCTTTTATCAACTCCCTCTCCCCACTGATAGGAAGCCACTGAATTATTCACAGCGTTTTTTGGTAAAACACACAATAGGGAATCTCCAAAGGAGAGCATGCGAAGAGCTTGAGTGCAGGGGGATTCCTACTGTTTGCAAAATTAGTGTTTTAGAAAACTCTTAATGTCTTAAGTCTCTCCACACATGGGCTGCTATTGCACTTCAATTAAGTGGATGTATTAGGAAAATACATGTTCATGAGCTGGGGCACCTCTTTCTTTCTGCCCATTATGCCTTGCACATGGTATTTGTGCCTAATGTAAAGAAATAATTTCCTTTTACAACCCTTAAGTATATGTTTTTGATAATGCATGATGTAAATCTAAAAGATACCTAAAGCTTTAAATACAGCTTTCATTTTCTTTTTTTTTCATAAACACTTGTGAATGAGCTTTACACATACAAAAAAATACAAATTCTATATAAGAATGAATACCACTTTTTATCAGATCATTTGTGATCCTTATTGCATTACACATCAGCTGTACTTCTTTTATGTCTTATCTATGTCCAGAAATGGGATACACAGCATCTTGGAACAAAACATTTCAGATTCTTGCAACTGCTGAATGCATTTTTCTTCCATAGGAAAAATATGCAGCGGAATAAGCAGGTAGCCATAGGCCGGAAGAAGTTCAACATGGACCCCAAGAAGGTGATAAAATACTCCATAAAATCTATATGTACCCAGGCATAGCTTCCCGTAAATTGATCCTGTTGAACTCTGTGTGTGTGTCTGTTCCCAGGGAATCCAATTCCTGATTGAAAATGACCTTCTGAAAAACACCAGCGATGACATCGCTCAGTTCCTGTACAAGGGCGAGGGCTTGAACAAGACAGCCATAGGGGACTACCTTGGAGAGAGGTGTGTGTATGTGTGGGTTTGTGGTGGTGTTTTTTTGTTTTCTGCACAAGAACCTGTTAAGTTTTTATCATTAAACACCAGCTTGGTTGTCAAGATTGGTCTCTTGCTCACATGCAAAGCCTCAAGCTCAGGAAAAAGAAGCTCTAATATTAGACCCTACTTTGTTCCTTCCAATACTCATGACACAATTAATGCTGTATGAAGTGTGGAAAGTTCCTATGGTCAGCCTTATATACACATCAACAAATTCAGCCTGTTAGCTGGTTGGAAAATAGTAATTTCTAAATGAATTTGGGCTTGGAAAAGTACTAAAACAGCATAAGTGGATCCCACTGAGGTGGTACAGTGCAGGGAAAATGTAATATATCGACCCTTTAATTGGCTTATGTTACATTGACGTCATATTCTGTACTCATTTTTTTTCTGTTTACAATCTCATAAACGTTGTGTGTGTATTATTTGCCATAGGATTGTTAAGATATTGATATACTGTTCCCCAGAGTTGGTTTTGGTATCCAAGTGAAAATTCTGGTATTGTGACTAATTGCATTCACAATAGAAACATGATCAGTTGTGCCACACTAATATTAACTTCCTCAATATCTGTTTTCAGCTGATGGTGTGAATTGCTATTTTCGTCCGTTCTCCATCTATGCTCCATGTCCGTCTGAACTGATTAATCAGTTTCCTTCTAAACTGATTATTAGCTCACACGATGACATTTTTTAGGCATCAAATTTCAGCCAGCACCTAGTGAGCCTCTGCTGACTGTTGTTTTATTGTTTGTCCTACACAAAGGGCTCAAACCCTCTTTTCTCTCCCTGCTCTTTCTGACCACAATGCCTGGGTGTGTCCCAGAGAGATCAGGAAATGGAGAGTGGCCACTCAGAAAAGAGCAGATTAGTATCACCATTTCATGGCTAACATGCCAGAAGGGGATGGATGGAGGGGTCGGAGGCCTGCATTACTTGCGCCATAAGCAGATTGGATCCTGTGATACAAGCAGCGAGTAGAGAGAGGCAGAGGGGTCACAGAGAGATGAGACGTTATCAGAGAAAGCTCTATTGTGGTATCCCACAATTCCCCAGGGGTATATCGTAGCCTTGGCATAGCAGAGGTCAAATGTGATGTCATGTTTCTGATCAAAGACCTGCGTATGCATGTAGATGGTCTTTTGAGCAGGTTTTCAATAGTGTTATTTTTTTATAAGAATTATTGTTTGTTGGCCTACATTTAGACTGGATCTTACCTTTCTCTGTATCTCAGTCATGTAATAGGAAATAGGAGTGTATGAAAAATGAGTGTATTCTGAAGTGGGATGATTTAGTTTATCTTGGAGTATCTCCGAATGAAAATGAAGGTTGTGTAAATGATTATGACCTCTACCAAATTAGCATGAGAGTGAAGACGGAACCAGAACTGTTGTCAAAGCTCTGGAAACTAATCTTTATATGTGCAGTTGCCCAAGTCGTTTACTATTCATGGAATACCAAACTGAACCTGTGAAATGGAAGGAAAGTAAATGTCCTGAATGTTCTGGATGGTTTACTTGAGACTAATGGTTTGTTGCTGAACACTAATTTTTTTCTCTCATTCATTTCTGCTCAACAGGGATGATTTCAACATCCAGGTGCTGCATGCTTTTGTGGAGCTGCACGAGTTCACAGATTTGAACTTAGTTCAAGCTCTCAGGTGAAGCATATCTTCAATACCTTATGAGGGGAAAACACAGATAGGACACATGACATTTCAATTTAAAACAGATCTGTCTGTTTTCAGATTTGTTTGAACTAATTCAGCTTGACTGTTTCATCACACACACACACACACACACACACACACACACCCCAGACTCACACCTATACACTGATGAGTGATGTGGATGTTTGTGTGTGTGCAGGCAATTTCTGTGGAGTTTCAGATTGCCGGGTGAGGCACAGAAAATTGATCGGATGATGGAGGCCTTTGCCCAGCGCTACTGCCAATGCAACCCAGGGGTCTTCCAGTCTACTGGTGAGTTACTGTGTACATGTGTAATGAAAGCTAGTCATTTTCAGCCCAATAGGACATATAAGTCACTTAAAAGTGATCCATTAGTAATGTGCCCAAGATAAATGTTTCTTGATTTACCTCAACTTTTCACTGCAGTCTTGGTCTCCTATCAGGCACGTCTCTGATGTATGTATGTGTTTCTGCGTGGGAACATGTTTCCATGTGTGGTTAGGAGGTGGTGTTTGTGATTGCGACAGTGTGTTTAAAGCTGACAGTCCTACTGTGGGACAGATTGAGCTACATTATTCATGCACTCTGCTGAGACACACTGGCTAGATAAAGTGCTGCTGTGTCAGCTTGATGCGCGAGCGCACACACACACACACACACACACACACACGTGAATTTGTTGACCTAAACATCATGCAATAATCATATTTTCCTTGCCTAGATTAGTCACTGACCTGCTTCTGTGCTTTTGTAATGATCAGCATTAGACTATTTGTATAAAATATCAGATCTGAAAATGTAACACAGTATAAAGCTTTACCAATCTAGCATAACCCATACATAGGCTGTGGGGGATATTCAGAGGGGACCACATGATCAGTGAGTATACAGCAGCCAGAATTGATTTTTATGAAGGGGGGTGGGGTTGGAAAATTGGATGTATTAAATCTTAAGCCAATGCATGAAGACCAATTTGAAAAGTGGTTGTGTTTATTAAACTAATTGTCAAAATTATCCAGCAGACAGTGTTTCTGTGTTCAGGCTGCTGATGAAGAGCTAAAGGACTGCAGTACTAAAAACAGTCAGGCACACTTAAAAGGCCGTGCAAGGAAAAGAGAAAGAAGTTCACTGAAGTAGATCAGGAAAAGAGCTAGTTACTTCAACCCATTTGAAAGAAAATTACAGTGACCAATACCATAAAACATAGTTGAGATTACGTGGGTTGCTTTGCCATATTCTCAAAAAGATATTAAGAGGCATTGATTGTCGACATTGTGGAAAAATGTAGCAGTGTATAAAATGTATGTCTGTGGGTGGCAATTTAGCTACATATATTTTGGTCTTAGAATTCAATCACTCTGTTTGGTAATATGGTTAAAGGAAGACACATTTGTATTTCAACAGACACATGCTATATCCTCTCATTTGCCATCATCATGCTGAACACCAGCCTACATAACCCCAACGTGAAGGACAAGCCCACAGTGGAGCGCTTCATCTCAATGAACAGAGGCATCAATGATGGCGGGGACCTACCAGAGGAGCTGCTCAGAGTCAGTCTCTTTCTTTCTCACATGTCCCTCAGCCTCTTTTTCACAAACAGCCTTAAAGCATTTAAAGCATTTTTGCTGGAAATTGTAATTAGGTTAACATTTGTGCGTTTTCTCTTATCTGGAGCATGTTACATGTTACAGAGCAAGGTCTCTTATTGGCGTAACATGGGAATTGGAACCCCAGTTTGCTGAATGGGGACATACCAGCTGCTACTGATTATTATTGTTACTTGGTTTGCTGAAAAAGACAGTATTCTTACATTGGTGTATTACTAATGTTGACTTCAATTAAATGAGTTTTCTCATTCATGTTTAACTCCTAATTCTTTCTGACCTTCTGCAGAATCTTTACGAGAGCATCAAAAACGAGCCGTTCAAAATCCCAGAGGATGACGGCAACGACCTCACACATACATTCTTTAATCCAGACCGTGAGGGCTGGCTGCTCAAACTGGGTGAGTGGGACTTGAAATGTAAAACACTAACATTAATGTTCCAATTGCTGAATACTCTCAAGTAAAACTATTTATATAATCTACATCATTACACCTAAAATACTAATTTTGCCTATTTATGATGACTCTCTATCTTATTTATTGCTAGCATGTTAGCAGGTCTGGATGCAGTGTGCTGTTTCCTCTTATCAGAGTGGATTCTGCCAGCTGTCTGAGACAAACCACTATTTACCACAACATCCATAATTAATTTGCAACTTTGAGGTCAAATTGCCATATCTGGAGGATGATTAATAATTCACACCATTGTATTACTGCATATTTTCTTACAGAGAGCTCTAGATACAACATAATCCCCTCAGTGGGCTCTCAGTATGGGGTCACAGAGTAAAAAAAATAGTCTGATATATTACATTATAAATTGTATTTTATCAGTACACACACTACCCTATATGTCTGGTTGCCAAGTGGAATTCTGGAGCGGTCCTCTGCTGGATGTGAACATGTTTTAGTTTACATGCAGCAACACACAGTTCACTGGTTCTCTCCCTGTTCCTCTGGTCATCCTGACCCATTTCTTTCAATCACGATTGATTTTTGGGATCCCTCATCACAGAATCCGTTCAGAATTTGTTGTTGTTTTGCTGTGGTCCAAGTTACTTTTGAACCAGAGTATCAGATCCCTTTAATCAGCCGGGGTGTCAATCATAATACTGCCGCTGTGATGAGGAGGAAAGAAAAGACTAGAACATCTGTCCTTGCTAATGTAGTTTATTGACCTGTCGTTTGTTAAACCACACGAGTGCCCCCTGGTGGTCATACTGAGTTTGGATCCTAGAAATGTTTTCCTTTCCAGCTTAAACTGAAAGAAAACAACTCATCAGTGACCTTTAACTGTCTTGTTTACTGTATAGAAAGTCTCCTGTCAAGCAAATGCACCTCCTTTGATCAGCAGCGTGGTGGATATGATTTCTTATTATTTAATTTGATTTTTTTTTTCTTTCCTTGTTTTCCTTGTTTGTTTGTTCCCATGATTTTGGCTGTTGTCTTTCCCTCAGGAGGTATGTACACCTGCTCTTGTATCCAAAAAATAAAAAAAAACTAGTCCATCTCTTCGCTGTCCGGTGCTTCTGGTGATCCGCCATGCCTTCGTTTTTCTCTGCTCCTTCTGTTGTTAGCCTTCCTGGGTTCTTTTCAGCTTAGTTTGTCCTTCCATAACTTTGGTCTAGTTTATTTATATATGTTTGTTTCTTTCTGTCTTTGTTTAGTCTGTTTTTTGGTTTTTTTCTCCATTGAGCTGGTGGTTTGTCCATGTGCGCTCTATCTGTGTGGTTGCTGGGCGGTTGCCGGGTGCTTGGGGTTTGGGTTCCGTGTGACCACCGTAGTGAAGAGTATTTCTTCTCACTGTTTGCTGTGGTGTTCAGATCTTTTTATTTTCTTGTTTATTTACACTTTGGGAGCTGCAGTATAATTAATGTCTGGGATGTATATAAGCAAACACCAGCAATGAGTACCATTTTATAAAATAAAATAAAAAAGCAAACCAATACAAAAATCCAAAACAGGAACAATGAGTTTAGCACCAACACTTTATTGTACATTCAGCTCTGTTGTGTCATTGGAAGCAGGTAAGGACACTCATTACATGGTGTTTGTGGTATGTCTGGACTGATTCACAATATTGCATCTGGACCAAAGTGCTTGGGCTGCTGTTCTCCATGCTGTCAAAAAGGCAGAAGTGTGTGTGTGTGTGTGTGTGTGTGTTTGGCCTACTCTGTTGCAGTGCTGCACTGGAGTGCAGTGGCTTGTACAACTAGTACACTTCGGGGTGTGTGTGCACAGGGAGGCTGTTGGGCTCAGTATTAGGATACAGGGTGAAGACAGGCTGTGATTATTGGCTGTTAGTTGGATATACTTTACCGGCCTCATACAGAAGCAGTATGTCTCCACTGTGTGTAATATAAATACACTTCCCCTGTCTGCCAGCCACCCAGCGCTTTGGCTTCCTGTCTGGCCCCAACCTCCCCATAACCCCTTCACAAATCTCCTCAGGCTAACACTCTGAGAGGCATTTGTGTGGGGACACAGTTGAACGATCGTGCTCTGAACTGATCATTAATCCCAGGTCGACAACCCAATCAACCAATAAGCTGGTTCTTTGCTGTCTGTGTGTTTGTCTGATCCTTCCTTAACATTCCCACCTGCATAGAGTTACTAAGAGAAATAAACAGGCAGGCTAAGAAGACACTTTTTATCCTCTCATGGTTATAAATCATGCCTTCTGAAGTCTTTATTTAGTGATAGCACTTACCACATTTGTATTCATTTTTTCATAAATGACTTTTTATAACAGGTCTAAGACTAATTTTTTCAAGGACTGCTGCCCACTATTTTCGTATGTTGTTACTCTGTTATCTTGTATGGCCCTAGTCTCTGTCTTGCCATTGGTGGCTTCTCTGTCACTTTTATTTGACCCTTTTTGGCACTTTGGCTGCCATTTTCTGGTTTCCAGCTGAGGAAACACCACAGGTCAGAGATCACTGAACTCCTGGTAGGAGCCCCAGGCAGTCTGTAAAACAATAGCTAGTGGTACAGATCTTGCATACCTACCTTCTGTGGTCAGTCCTTGGAATAATAGTGCATTTTAGTACTTTGTCATATTTTGGCTACTCGTGTCTTAAATGAGCCTGAACATGGTGCTGGTCCTGTGTTCATATGGAACTTGCCTTCAGTCGTCAGCATAACGTCTTGGCTCACCAGTTAGTACCCTTAACACAAGGCTAATATATTTATATAAGTATATATCAGTTCAGTTCAGTTCTGCCTGAATAACCTTGTTCTTGCAGCCAGGTGATAGCGAGAGGCTTCCGTTTCTTTGAAGTCAGTCATTTCAATAGAGGAGTAAGTCAGGAATGGAGCTTTTGGGTGACCACTAGCCCAGAGTGAGTGCTATTGACTGTCTGAGCATGGTGTGTGGCTGGAGAGGAATGCAGCGCTTGGGGTGGAAGATCATGAGAAACGGAGCCATTTGTATAAAAGCTCTCATTGTCTGCTCGCTCATCCGTCTGTCTTGCTTGTCGGCCGCTCCACTATTCAGCTGCTGGGTGCTCTGAGGTTCATTTCCCACTTAAGCTGAGACAGTCTAACCATCCGTTCTCCTCCACAGGTGGACGCGTCAAAACCTGGAAAAGACGATGGTTCATTCTCACAGACAACTGCCTTTACTACTTCGAATACACTACTGTAAGTGCACTCTCTGTGTGATTTGTTGGCTTGAAACTACCAATTTTGAGGGCTATTATATACGCCAAAGGACTGTTTCCCAGACAGGGTTTAGTTCTGGATTACACAGCATTTTGAGTGGAGATTTTGCATTACAAGGAAAATGTCTAGACTTAAATCTTGAGACTCTTGGACATACAGGGCCAATATCCCAGATATCCCTAGACACCACTTTTAATTAGTCAATTCTTTGTTTAATATGCACCCATTGCCGACACAGGTGTTCAGCTGTGCACAGACTTTTTTAATAGAAAGACACAATGTGGAGCATCTTCACATGAGTCTAAGGATGCCAAGTGTTTGCCTGATGCCAAGTGTTGAAGCCCAGTGCTGGCTAGAGGGGTGTTAAGCCCCCCAGCACTGAAATGTGGAGCTGTGAACTACATTCTCTCTAGTGATGGCGCTCCAGATTAGGGCTTTTATGGATGAATGCAATTAAAATCTCACAGTACTGAAGAGTAGAGGCTGTTACTGCAGCTACAGGGAGGACAAGCTCCCGTATTAATATCCTCGATTTCAGATGAAACGGTGACTGAGCTGCTGTCAACAAAGTTTGACATATTATGTACGTTAAAAGTAATACAGTTTAAATATAATTACAGTTTCCAGTTTTAGTCTCGCTTTAATGTATTATGTATATAATATATATGTATTTGATACTCTGCACATATTGGCATAAATCCTAAGTGTTCCAGATTTAGATGTTAATTAGCTGAAGTTGGGATGTTGTGTTCAATTCAAACTATTACAGAATAAATATTTTTTATCAGCCGCATACTACTAATTCTATAATACATGCTCTAGACCTCCCCCCAGCTCTTACAATAGAGTCTTCTCTTTGCAGGACAAAGAACCCAGAGGGATCATTCCTTTGGAAAACTTGAGCATTCGTGAAGTAGAAGACAAGAAACCAGTGAGATCAATTTCTTCTTCTTTCTTCTTCTTTCTTTTTTTTTTTAAATAGATGCCATGGTGTTGCCATAGACTTCTATCGTTCAGTGGGCTGACATAACTGTTGTGTAGTTACTCTTTCAGTCCACTTTTATAAATTCTTATTTTAATTTAGAAATGAAATGGAAAACACCAGAAGACACTTAGGACTGGTCTGAAAGGATAACACTTTGGCTCCCTCTTGTGGCTAAATGGGTGATGTCCATGTGTGCTCCTCAGAACTGTTTCGAGCTCTTCATACCAGACAATAAGGACCAGGTGATCAAGGCGTGTAAGACTGAGGCAGACGGGCGAGTGGTGGAAGGAAACCACACATTCTACCGCATCTCCGCACCTACCACAGAGGAGAAGGAGGAGTGGATAAGCAGCATCAAGTGAGTGCACACAATTGTTTTCCAGTGGACTTAATGAGTGGGCACTAGTTATTGTCACTGTTGATTATTGAAAATGCATCACAGTAAATGTAAACTGTAAGATTCTAGGTTTAAAGACCCACCAAGCGTTGCCTCACTTGATTTTGAGACATAACCAACTAAACTCACAGGGGAACACAAAGATTTGTAAAAAAAATTCGCAATGAATTTAAATCCCACAGATTTGAATTATTAATATTTGTAGCATATAATACTTGTTTGAACCAATTAACTGCTGACATTTTATTAGGAATGCAAGAGGAGATCTGACTCACATTGGCAGTATTGGCATATAATTAAAAAAAATCACCATCACCTGTTTAAATTGGTTCAACCGGGATTTAAAACAGTATTGTGCTCTGTAAGAAGCAAATGTTTAGGTTATTTTAATATCCATTTACTGCAGTTATAACTCCTTTGAGAAATGTCTGTCATTCTAATGAAGGTCACTTTCTGTATTTTATAAAGGTGTATGTGTGGACATGTGCAAATATGTACACCAAACATAGGAAATATTGGCATCTCCCACAATTTCTGTATAAACATCAATGTATTTAAGCCCATCAACACTCAAGCCATTCACTGAACAGTTTATTGCGTAAACAGCATCTCGACCAGGTCACATGCGTTGTTTGAATGAATCGGGCCATCCAGGTGATCCAACAAACATAAATCATTTTACTTGAACAAATGCAGGCAGGCTATGCAGGCTATGCTGCTACATATTGTGAAATGTTGTGAAAAGTGTATGATTACAATGATATTATATGCATGTTGTGCACCCCTCAGACACACATTTGCTAATCTGATGCTGTTTTTTCTTATAGCTGACTCGAAACATTTTTCTTGTTTACCTTCCAGGGCTGCAATCAGTAGGGATCCCTTCTATGAAATGCTGGCTGCCAGGAAGAAGAAAGTTTCCTCGATGAAGAGGCATTAGATTTGCTCAGGGCCATGTGAAAGTGCTCCATCTAGTGGAGAAGACTGAGATTTGCAGAGGGAGGATGAGGCTGGTTTTCACTCCCCTTAAAAACACCCCACAAAGTTTAGCTTTTCTTCTGGGATGGAAGGAGTTTAGGGATAAGGTTGGACACTGCAGAGAAAAAAGTCTGTACCTGGCTTCTGTCTCCAGCAGGAATCGCACCTTTTAACCCTCTCTGCCCTTTCTGTGTCTCCCTCAGCTCCGTGTGTGTGTGAGAGTGAGTGTGTGTGTATGTTTGTATGTATGTGTTGTGGAGGAGTCCTAGACGAGTCCAAAGAGTCTATTCGATCCTCATGCTAAACCAAATCACACGCTCTCTGTCTCTTGCTGTCTTAAACATGCACACACACACGTTATCTTTTAATCAGCAGGTCTGACAGAATGTGGGTTACCAAAAAAAGGCTTCTTCAAAAACGAAAGACTTTCTTTTGTGCTTTGATATGTACAGGCAATAAGTGTATTTTTACATTTCTATAGTCTCTGTATATTCCTCTCTCTTCTTCTCGAGATAATTTGATAAACGCTATTGTAAACCACTGCATTGTTTTCATAAGAAATAGAAAAACAAAATTTTAGTGCCAGAATATAGAATACATGGCCAGTTTCCCTTGTATGCCCAATGCCACGTGGGGTAAGATCGCTGATCCAGGATCAGGTTCTCCCCATCGTCTTTGCCGGTCTAGGTTCTTTTGTAGTAAAAGGCCAGACTGTTCAGAAGCAGCAGTCCTATGTGGTGATGCTTTATGGACAGTGCCTGCACAGAATATTGAATATTGCAAAGCTAATTAGAAGTGCAAGACCTACTCTGGGAAATCCCAAGCTCCATAGCTATCTAATATCTAACTGCTCAAGTTGTAGCAGTCTTAACTTGTTCGTTTAGATGATTCTCCTTGCAAATGCCTGTATTTATCATTGCTTGAAGCTATGAAGAGAGACATGGGAAGGGCACATGAACCTTAACTTCAAAAATGAATAAATATAGGACAATCATTAATTTGACCCAGAAACGTTTCAGCTAAGGTTTTATTTAATACACAAGTTTCCCAGAGTTCATGTATTTACCAACTTCTAACCTGCACTTTTAATAAAAACAGCAAGATGTTGGTCTTACAAGCCATTTACCTACTAATGCTTCTTTTGGAGATGCTCTTTGAGAAGGTCTGCAGGCAATAAACCGGGCAGAGTAGGTCAAACAAACTTCCTCAAAGTTAGACTTTGCTCACTTCTCCCAACTGTGTTGTTGTGCCACGTCTGTATATAAACATAGAAACCCATAAGCCAGAGGAGCAGCAATTCAAGAATTGTGTCATTGTTCCAGTAACAAGCTGTTATATTCTGGAGCAACTCTACCTTTGATCTTAACAGATGCCAACTCAGGCCAGACTTGCATGATCAATAAAAATAGACAAAGCTTTCTGGGCCCACATGACTAAACTACACTGAATCTGGTGAGAACTCAAAGACTACACTATAAACACATTGCCCAGAAAGTGTCTAATGTTAACTGTATTTCCTATTGGTGACATTAGCATTGACGTGTTCCTTTAGTCTGCAGAAAAGTGTGGATAATTGGGCTCCAATGAGCCTCTTAATTTATTATCAGTGATAACATTCAACATTTTTGACTTAAGAGAAATGCCTTGATGGAGTTAGAGCTTGTGAAAATGTGCCTACTGTAGTTAAGAAAGTCTCCACATAGCAGTAAGGAGTCGTACTACAATTTAATACGTAAGAATTTTTTTTCTATTTCAACTTTATGGTTAAGTTCAGTACTGCTGAATGCAACAGTAGTTCTATAAAACAGGACTATAAAACAGATTTTTCCTGACCGAGTGGAGTGCCTGCTTTTAGTTCACTCCCATTTTTGTTTTTCTTTCACCAAGCTATCAATTTCAGTCCACTGGCTATTCCTTCAGCAAAGTCTTAAATCTGAGCAGTATTGGTTTATTTATCAAGATGTATATACTTCAGTGTATAGTGAGTATTCCCCTCCATTTTATATAAATGTGTATGTAGCAGATATTAGCTGAGTGCTATTCTTTTTTTGTTTAAAGTGTTGATTTCTACCACAAAAATGGTAGCAAAGTTCATACTGAAATAAAGATTACAATATATCAAAAAAGAATCTGTTTACTTTCATGCGTATTGTATGAGTATGTTTATAGATAGATAGATATAGATGGATCGATAGATATTCAAGGTGTCGAATTAATGCAATCAGTTTCGATTGATTAATCCAAAAAAGTAACATGCTACCCATCGAGATCTGATTCCGTGCCCTTCTGCGCATGTGGAGTTCCACAGTTTAGGGATTCAGTGCCATAAATCTGTGGTTGTTTGGAACACTGGCAGCTATATAAACTTCGAGAGCATTTTTCCACAGGGCAGCAGGAATCGGAGCACCCTGCTTCATGGTAGCGTTTCTCAGTGTTCGAACACGACTGTACTCTGCACCTCTAAAGATCTATCTAAGCTTTTCTCATTTAAATAAAATATTTTTCTTAAACTGACTGTATAAACTATAAGCTTCACTATAGCATTTATTGACAGGTTAGCATGGAGCAATAGACTGCTTACAAAATATATTTTGTAAACACTATATAGGCCATATATATTGTGACACATATATATAGGCTATATAAAATAATTTACTGTGTGTATGTGTGTTATACACCAGTCGGCAACAAGTCAGCATTCAGTTCTTTGGTGTTTTGGAAGCAGATAAGATGGTTCAGTGTAATGATCTAAGCAACACTGATGAGGGCTGAATTTTGATGTCCATGCGACTGGTTCAAGTCTTGGGGAGAGATCCCAGTATGTAGTGGTTAGTACCAGGGCCATTCTTAGCAGCTTGGGGGCCCATACACGGTCTGGGTGTGGTGTAGTTCGCTTATGCCCAAGTACGGCCCTTTTAGTACCTACCAAAAATGGTCTAAGGAGGCACAACCTGGGAATTGGGATAGACACCCAAGGCTAATGGTGAAGAATGAAGTCTTAACATATATGGTCTGTGCCTTGTACAGCCACGGTGCGTCACAGTTTGCTGTGTATGGTACTGTGTAGCCACAGTACGGTCAGAGTGCCCACACAGACCCCTGTTCACAGCCGGAAGTCTTCACAATGGGTACATGAGCATCAGAACTAAACTATTGGTCAAGAGAGGTCCAATTTGGTGAATCATGTTTTCTTTTACATCATGTGGACAGCTGGGTTTGTGTGCGTCACTCATTAGAGGAAGTGATGACACCAGGATGTACTAGGGGAAGAAGACAAACCAGTGGCGATGTTGTGACTTGAACCTTTGGTCCTGGCAGTCATGTTAGTGCTACTATGTCTGACCTACCTAAGCATTGTTGCAGACCAAGTATGCCCTTCATACTCTCCAGACTGACTGAAGGACTTTCAAAGACACTCATTTTCAGTCCGGTTCCTGAACTTGACCAGTTTCAGAGGAATGTTTTTGTTAAGCTACACAACAATCGATGTATGAATCATTCAAGCAGAACAAAGCACACCTTACTTAAGACTTAAAGCAGTGAAGAAACAGGTTCAGATGATCAGGTTGTGATCAGTATACTGGTGGTGCTGAATGCTGAGTGGTTGGAACTCCTTCATCTAGGCTCCAAGGCAAGACAGTTTGATGCAGGTAAAATGTATATATATTTTTATGAATATGTAAACAGAAGCACAATATGGTTCATATTCCTAAGCATATGTACAAGGTCACAAGACATTATGATGATCAACTTGTAATAAATGCTATGCAGTTTTCTGAGGCAGGAAGGCACTCAATCATTATTCACCACAATACTGCCTTCTATAGCATTGATTTTAAAAAAAAAAAAGAAAGAAAAAGACATAACCAACACTGGGTTTGCGCATGTGTGCTTGAATGTATATGCACAACTGCATGTGCTAATACACTATATGGAAAGAAGTATTGGGACACACCTGTTTTTCAGGGCTTGGACTAGGTCCATTACTACCTTTTTCCCTCCTAACCCTCTGTCTTATCTTTATCCCTCTTGTTGCACTGAGCATGTTTATGACAAAAGAATTTCCCTCAGGATAAATAAAGTTCTCTTGTCTTACTTACAGTTAAGGTCAGTCTTAGTTCTTCAGTATACCAAGACAACAACACGCTTCCAACTTTGTGGACACAGTTTGGGGAAGAACCTTCTCTATTCCAGCCCCAGTGCACAAAGTCCATAAAGACAGTTCAGTGTGAAAGATCTTGACTGGCCACACAGAGCCCTGACCTCAACTTTCCATCCAACACTTTTGGGATGAACTGGAACAGAGATTGTGAGTCAGGCCTTCTTGTCCAACATCAGTGTCTGATCTCATACATGCTCTACAGAAGGAATGAATAGGCACAACTTCATACAAAAACACTCCAAAGCCTCCAAAAATCGTGAAAGCTAGGTGGGCACCAACTCCATATTCAAGTCTATGTATTTGAATGCGAGGTGTTGGCCACATGTCCCAATAGTTTTGTCCAGATAGTGTAGCTTGAAGTCATTAATAATATCTCTATATGATGCAAATGAATAATATATACCTGTATGGGTTGTTCCCGGTGTGATAATCACACAATTCTAAGGATAGCACACAACTATTAAGAAAAAATGATAGCCTGTACTCTACAGCCAACAGAGCGGACATCATTAAGCATACTGTGTTTCTAAATCCTTCTAATAGATACAGGGGAGTTGTTTGAATATGCAAAAATAATGCGATACAAAAAGCAGCACTAGATGGCGATGTCATGACGAGTTCCTTCGTAAAATGCCCAAAAGCTTGTAGTGCCCTTTTAAGCCACTCCCGGAGAGAGAAGCCATACATGAAGTCAGTATCTAAGCCATGCTGAAATAAATCTTCCTTTTATGTTCCCAGTTTATTGTTACCTGAAAATTCGGATTTCAAAAGTTCCAGGCAGCCTCATATAAAACGTTATCGGCTCATCATACACCATAATGCCAATAAAAGGCACTGATGTATTTTGTTTAACCAGGAGAAGCTGTAATTCGCCTTCTATTGTTGGATGAGGCTGATAAGAGTCAACCTTTGCAATTGTCGAACCACAAGGAGAGACTTGGATGACTGGCAGACACACTGGTAGAAAAAGACAACCCCCCCCCCAACACACACATAGGTTTATATGTATCTATACATATTCCACACATCTCTCACGCTCCTGCTCATTTCCAACTGAAAGTGATTCCAAGCATATTTTTCTCAACGTAATTAATGCATGCTCTGTGGAATATGCCTGTTTCCTTCCACGGAAGGTCATGGCCAGGCAGGAATGAATGGGTTGTGAATGGAACCAAGGCACTGAAATAACAGCTTCGTATGGCGGCAGAGGGAAAAAAAATGCAAATGCTAATTCAATAGAAACAGTGATCCTGCTGAGATAATTGAAGATACAAATGAAACCAGTGACACATTTCCGTGTACCTCCTGTCTGATTGTGATGTCATTTAAACAGAGTTATAATACTGCCTGAAGATAGTTTGCCTTTGCATTCGGCCCTTTTATCTATTTAGCGGAACCAGTTTATGGTTCTATGACTGGCGCTAGAACTTACTGGCTGGAAAGGAGGTGACCGGTTTACACTCTTTTTGGGAGGTTAAAGAGGCATTTACACACGACAAGGACCTTCTGAGGAGTTTCGAGAAATCAAGGCGTGGGCCAGACCGCGGGTGGGCTTCACCTCATTGAGTTCGCATGAGAAGAGAAAGGCTGGAAGAATTCTTCGATTGTCCTTTGTAACATGACACTTGTGTGAGAAGTGGCTTTTCCCAACATGCAAGGGTCACTTGAGTGGAAGAAAACAAGCCGTGCCCAATACAGTGACAAGCCACTGACCATACAGTGCAACAGCTCTCATTCATTTCAAGTTTCAAGTTGTATTGTTATATACAGATAGCAATGTGGCATCATTAACCGTAATGAAATTCTTGTTCCTCGTGTTCCCCCAACTTTACAGAATCATATACAAAATTATATAAAGTATACAAAGAAATTGAAAAAAAAAATTTATATATATAATTAATGTATAGTTATATATGATTATATATATAGTATAAAATAGTCACAATAATAAGAACATAACACTTTTAAACAGTGTTTTGTGTTTACAAGTTTATTTATAAGTGCAAAATGATGCAGTGATGTATTTAGTATGTGCGGTGCGGTGCAGTGAGGATTTAAAGTGACAAACAAGATGCTTAGAGTTTGGAAATGTAGGCCTATAGAGGAAGAGATGAAGCTATAGTTTCTACAGTAATCTTCTGAGACTTATTAGAGTTCATTATAGTTCATTTATATGAATTCATCCATTACATATGATTAGATAAGGCAAGCTAAGACATGTTAAACTTTCAAGGCCTTTATTAAAAGCAGCAAACTCTTACATCATCCTAGTAAAGTGTGCACAGGCATGATGTTTTTGAACATACAGTTCTTTCTGTCTCTTTAATTAGATGAATTTTGCTGTTATATTGCAGTTGAGACATGTTTATCCCAATCTATCCACAATATTAACTTAACAGTGCACTGATCACTTAACAGTGCACTGAAAATGAATGTGATAATGATTATCAAGAACACTGGGTTTTTTTTCTTAAATTTTTTTAAGTGTAAGCACCAGGTGGTTTGATTCTAGTCCTGGAATTTTTTATGTCTCATGTATAGATGCAGTCTTCCTGTGAGTGAGTCATTGTGTGGCAACTCAGGAAGGTGAAACAGACTTAGAACATTTTTTCATTCCTAATATTAGTGTAAATCATTTTTTTATGAATAAAAAGCAGATTTTTTAACACATTGAAACTTGCACTCTGATGTACTTGCTTCTAGACACATGCACAAAGAAGACAAGGGGGGGGGGGGGTGGCGGAACTGGATCAGTTAAGAAAGTATGACTGTATTGTCATTATGTTTCAGAGAATCAGATTAAAAAAGACAGACATCTGCTAAAAAAGCTAATCTAAATCAACCGAATCTATGTGTGTGGAGTAGTTTGAGGCTATATGCAGAGCTCAGAAGTATAGTGGTGACATTAAGAGGAGAGAACAAACCCTGAGGAACCATAAGCTCTGACGTGAAAGATGCCATGTGCACATTTGTCTTTTGTATTGACATTTATCTATTTATCTATCTATCTATATATTTATTTTACCTTCATTCTATCAAATTTTGCTCCGAAAAGCTTGGTGGGCAAAGCCTCTCGGGACAATGCCAAGACTGTGCAAAGTTGCAATCAAAAATCATGTAAATTATCAGCTACTTTTACTTGTTTTTTTTTAGTTGCTACATTATTCCATGTGTATCATTTGAAATATTGAAATTACTACTGCAAAGCTGTGACTGGCACTAACACACTTCGATTTAAATACAATGTTCCCTGGTGTTCTATACTTACTAATGACTCTTCTGCAATGAGTGACATGCTTTCAACTGTATGCAGACCTCTCAAAGCACATCAATGGGGAGCTGGGTGTAGGCCAGGCCCATGGCACACTGGAAATGTCTCAGCCCTGCAGTCGGGCTTCTTGGCAGAGAGTGCTGTGAGGTCAGAGCCTGGTGAGCTGTGCATGAGGACAGGAGGCCAAGACATGTGGGATCCCCTACACTTGGCTCCTAAGTGGAGCCACATTTGCTTAGAATGCTTGGAGACCAATTAACTGCAGCCTGCTTCCCAGAAGAGCCACACTCCACCTGCCTGCAAAGTCAGCTACACACACACACTCACCACAGAAACACACACCCTAGTCTCTCTCTCTCTCTCTCTCTCTTTATGAGCTTGGTTGGACTGAAGTAAAGTATAATACAGATGAAAGCAACTACTAACATACTTGTGAAATTTCTTTACACTTTCTTGAAGGCACAGATTTTTGCCATACCAACTTTATAAAGCTAAATATCAAATCTGAGTTATAGGAATGAATTCTGTTGATGAGACCTGTGTGACTGCATACATGTTCATGTCTTGAGTTTGTCCAATAAAATTAAGCAATTTGCTTTGGGATCAGTCATGTTTTCTGATTCTAATTCTGAAAATAATGCAAACTTAAACTTTCGACTCTTCAGTACATTCACAAGCAAGCACTCAAATAGATACAGATACATACTTACACTTTTACTCAAATAGTACATACATATGTCTCGAACACAGTATGGACAGTCTGCATGGAAATATTGCAGTTCTGTCCCTGCCTTTTACTCTAAATAACACTTCTACATAAATCATTTATTTAGCATTACTTTAAAGGACCATATAGGTGCAGACTATTTTATCTGCTTCTCTGTATCACCCTCTTTTGCCCAGTTCATCAATGGTTAGGACCCCCACAGGACCACCAGTGAGCAGGTTAACACTGTCATGGAAGAGATGGGATTGTTAGGTGGGATTGCAGCGAGTGATTGAGAGTAATTATTAGTGTGTGTGTGTGTGTGTGTGTGTGTGTGTGTGTGTGTGTGTGTGTGTGTGTGAGTGTGTAACTCACACAAGTGCACCTAAACGGGTTTATATACATGATAGGTCAGTTCATGTTTAACATCTGAATGTAATTCAGCTAGATTTTGTTTACACATTTTACATCCATCCTGTAAGATCTGATTTGCCAAGTTCTTTCACATCAAACTCCTCCAGCCATGTCTTTATGGAGCTTGCTTTGTGCACAGGGACACAGTCATACTGGAATAGAAAAGGTTCTTCCCCAAACTGTGGCCACAATGTTGTCCAAAATGTCTTGGTATGCTGAAGCATTATGATTCCCCTTCACTGGAAGTAAGGTTCATCTGAATTCAATAATTAAATGGTGTGTCCAGTACGTTTGTCCATATAGTGTATACTGTTTCTAATTTACTTTGTTCCCTCCTGTTACTGTGGCAGGCTCTCTCCCATTCTGTTCCGCACTCGCATCTCTGCTGGTGTTCGGTGGATACAATTCCTTTTACACTTGTACTGAATGTGAGTCATGTCATGTACAGTCATGTAAAATCCAAACACTGAAAATACAGTTTGATGTGAGTTTGAATAGCCTGTAGGCGGGTCTGACCGGAGACTGTCTGTTAGAATCCAGACAGAATAGTTGCAAAAAACCCTGTTAATGCCACACACACACACACACACACACACACCTTCTTTAAAACTATGAGAAAACTATTTTAACATACCACTTCCCTGTAAAACAGTTTAATCATAGTACAACTGACTCAACAAGTCTTCATCAGTAAAACAGCTCTACTGAAACAAGACACTCACTCAATGGTCCCAGATATAAGAGGACGTAGTCAATCAGTGCAACCATGCAACCTGCATTTCATACTTTAACACGTAGAAGAGACATGTATACGCTCTTTTTCTGTCATAAAAAAACATTAACAATTCAATGCTTGATTTGAGATCTTTTTCATTTGTGAGAAGTTACTTCAGTTACTCAAAGCAGGACATTCAGTCTCTATCATAATAGAAGGTTTACTCTTTTGCTCTTTTTGGGATCGTTTTGGTTTGGTCAAAAGCTTGAAACTCTAAGGTTAGAGGTTTGAGCAACAGAGGTAAGCCAACAGAACAAAACACATTAAATCCAAAGAAGGAAAATTGTTGTATAAAACAAAAATGACTTTTCTCATACTGTTCTCATGAATACTCTTAAAAACAAGCCAAGGTTTCAGCATTTGAGAAAGTGTTTGTTGTGAGTAGTTACTACTGACCTCAGGTGAGGACATCTGGAAATAAAACTTGCGTATGTACACACGCACACACACACAAAACAAACATGTAATAAAGCACAGATCTGTCACGTTTGAGGACACTCTCCTAGAACGCCCTTGGAAATTGCACAAATGTTTATTACGTATGAGATCGTAAAGCCGGTTCATGTACCGAAAGCATTGTTTAATGCTGACCTAAATATGCGGCTCACCAGGAACAGATCTTTCTAAAATACCTGTTAGACCTACAAACCTATATTTCTCGTACCAGGTAACCTAAATCCAACTCAAGATAAAATACATCCCTAATAAATAGTTTTAAAGGTTCAGCACGTGAAACTTATTCTTTTACAAACTGCTGTAAACCATAAAAAATCTGACGCAATGTTGATGCAGAGTGTGTGCTCTGAAGGCTCATCAGGGCCTGAACACTACACTGCCCTACAAAGCCAAAGTGCAGTAACTACACCATCGCTGAAACAGAGAAAAATGGCTTTAAAGTTTTTTAAACGGGCCAGATTTTGTAGTTACTGCAATTTTGCCACCATCATTTCTCTGAAATGGGATATTTTCTCACAAAACAAAGGAGATGTCCTAAACCCCATTTGTAGCCAAATGTCAGTTTTGACCAAAGTAGTTACTGCTCTTTGGCTTTGTAGGGCAGTACAGTTTCACTGTTTTTCTTTGTTTCTTGCAATGCTAACATTTCAGCAGTGATACTAAAAGGGCTGCCCAAAGAGGTTTCAACCATCAATCCATTTTAACCTGGGTTTCATTGTCCCAGGACTCATGGGGCAAAAGGCTGAGAAACAAACAGGAAAGTCACAGACAAACACACCTAGGGGCAATTTAGCATCCCTTACTCACCTGACATGCATGTCCTCTGACTATAGGAGGGAAGTGAAAGATCCCACATGCAAACTCCACAAAGAAAGGACCCCCAGCTGATGTGACCAGAACCTTTTAGCATTAACACCACCGTGGGTCTAAATAGTCCACAGCGATTACACTCTTCTGTCTGTTAAGTATAACTCATAGTCTGCACTGCAGCCACTACACTCATTAAATGCAGCTGGTTAAATGAGCAAAAGCGGCAAAAGAGCTGAGACTGGTTAGCATGAAGTTTGGAAAGCCAGTATAGGAGCTAGCACAATGGCTAATTTCTCTAAAACATGCAAATATTAAGATGAATTCATTTTAGTACATTTCACATTCTTTGAAAACAGTAACATTTCAATAATTATGCTACTTAGTTAGCATACTTGCTATGCACTGTTTTAAGCTATTTTGTCTCTTTCCTTTAAACCCTGGATTTGTAGAGTGTAGTGCTTGCGTTGTTAGTCAAATCTGGCTGTTTTAGAAGATTTTTACATTTGTACAATGCAAAACTGCTTCAGACTCGTACCCAGAGACTCAAGAACTCAGATTCACACAAATTAGCCATTTAATAAGCCTGTTTTAGGGGTTAGGGAATATCTGCATTCAATGTAAATCAATTAAGTGTTCTTTTATATTTATGAACCTTTCTTTTTAAGCATATGTACATTTTTTACAAATTAAATGTCTACAAAATACCAGACTCACAGACCATTTTAGCTCAGAACAAGACAAGGTTCCCAAGTGGCCAAGTACGCTTTCAACAAACATTTCAAAAACAATTAGTAATAACTTTTTGCTCTTTGCGGTGATTCTCAGCATGGAACTATTTCATTTGCCACCACTGTATTATCGTAAACCAGCCCACACTGATGTTGTAACACCATGATTGCAGAACAGTACTGGAATATCAGGGTAGAAAATGTTTTTTGAAAGAATCACACAGCTGGGTTGTTTTGAGGAGGGGGAGATCTAGACACACTGTTCCTTTCCTCCACAGCTACGCAGCTACCGGGAGCAGAGTAGACAAAGTGAGCTGGAAACCCTTCAGATAAACTTCCTGAGAGCAAAAGTTCAGTAATGAGACAAAAGGAACTGGCAACAGGAAAGCAGGCCATCAACACACCTCCTTTTTTTTTTATCTCCCCCAGACCACCAAGTCACTGAGAAGAAAGGGGCCGTGAGGAAGTCATGCACTGTGCCAGGCAAAAAAACAACTTCTTAGCAGTGCTCACAGCATTTAGATAGCTCAGGAAATCCGGTGTGTGGAACACTAATCTACTGTTCTCCCAGGGCATGGAGCAGAACTGGAGAAAGCATAAACCAGGACATGTGTACATCTGCCAAAAAACAGACAGCCTGCCAGGAAACTGAGGTGAAGAAAGCTAAGGCTGGCACTCACGTTTACAAACACTGGGCACAAATCAGCAGGACTGAGTAAGCATCCTTTAGGGCACTTTAGCACTAGTAACATACGCAATATGGACAAAAGTATTGGGACACATCTCTTAATTATTGAACTCAGTTGTCCCTTTACTTCTAGTGAAGGTCAGTCTTAGTTTTTCAGCATACCAAGACATTTTGAACAATGCTTCCAACTGTGGAATAACCTTATCTATTCAAGGATGACTGTTCCCCAGAGCACAAATCAAGCTCCATAAAGACATGGTTGGAGTTTTTTGGTGTGGAAGAACTTGATTGGCCCACACAGAGCCCTGATCTAAAGCCTGTCCAGCACCTTTGGGATGAACTGGAATGGAGATGGTGAGCCAGACCTTTTCGTCCAGCATCAGTGTCTGACCTCATAAATGCTGTACAGAATCCATCCATCCATGGGGGAGGGCTGGAGCTGTACAGAATAAATGGGCACAAATTCTCCAAAATCTTGTGGAAAGCCTTCCAAGAAGAATGGAAGCTGTTCTAGCTGGAAAGGGGGACCAGCTCCACATTATAGTTTGTGTATTTGAAAGCATAGTCATTAAAGTCCCTGTTGGTGTGATGTTCAGTTGTCCCAAAACTTTTGTTCATATAGTGTATAGTGCACCATGTAAGTTCTGAAATTCTGGCTTCTGCACCAAACAGCGCATTACTTGTCCAGTACAGGATTGTACACATATGGCTATTTGTTGTACACATTTTGGTACACTATGACCCCAGTAATTTAATTTCTTAGTACAGCACATGGTTGGGTGTATGGCAGAGGTGGACAAAGTACTCACATTCAGTACTTAAGTGAAAGTACAGATACCACTGGTCAAATGTTACTCCAATA
>JBBPDC010000028.1:1034976-1050941 GCA_037974485.1 Hemigrammopetersius urotaenia
ATATGTATATATGTATATATATAGTACTTAAAATGATTTATTTATCATTTATAAATAAATATAATTTAAATCATTTATAATGATTTATTCCAAAAGGAAATACAAAAAAAAGGAGACGTATTATGATGACAACTGAATTTATATATTGACTGATTATTTGATGTTGAAAATATGTGCATTTTAGTACTTCAAATGATCAAACATCCTCATTTGTATATAAAAAAAAAGAAAAAACCCCACATATGATGACATGAATACTATCTTGTTAACTACATTCAGCATTCATTTGTCTATTATCCTTTGGGCTGAGCCTTTTTTAAACTATTTTGTGGGAAGTGTAATGACTTCATGTGTAAGTTTACTCCAGTGTTTAGTGTTGCACAATCCGCCCAATTCCTCCTCTGCTGTTGCCAAGCAGCGCCGTCTGTTTTACTATCGCTTCAGCGGTGAACTGGCACAAACTTACTGTAAACGAGCCGCACAACTTCTCCTAGTTGGAAGAACAAAGAGAGAGAGGGGAGGGGCGAGTACCAGGAATCAGCTTTTAACACACAGCCTGCTCTTACTGGAACGGCTCAGGCTGAATGAGGGGGCGGGGCTTGGGTGGGGGCGGACCGACCGGCAGGCTGGGCAATAAAAGCTCCCCGAGCTCCTCTCTCAGCCAAAGCTGTAAAGTCACTCAGAGTGGATTAACTTGTTGCTAAACGGCTATAAAACGACGCACTTACTTTGGATATAACGGAGTTCCAATAAAGAAACCTTTAAGGTAAATATCTTCTCTGTTTTTAAATACTTTCTAACAAATGTAATAGGACTATTTACAAAACAAACAGAATAAACATAAAACAGCTTAAACAATATCCATGAGCCAGCTTCAGTAAAATCTCACCAAACTCACACATTTTTCAAAGGTTTCTTGGTATTTTAGTGGTCAAATATGCCAAATAAGACTCTTCTGGCGACTGAATGACAATGTTTTTAGTTTAAAAGTGTTTTAAACTGGGGAAACTCACTAGAGATTGAGTAAGAAGTCTGTCTCACTTAATCTGAAAGGCTTTTAAAATATAACGGTGTGTTGCCAAATAACAGAATGTTATTTCTAGCCTAAAGTACTTAATGTCTTCTTGAAGGGGCTTTTTTGGCTTAAAATACTAATCTAATCCCCCTCCTTTTCCCCAGGTGCTGAATAACGTGGACCGGACCTTAATGCCAGCTCCAGGTGCGCCATGGTAACACACAGCAAGTTTGAGTCCGCAATGAGCAGCTGCACTGTGGATGCCAACATGCGGCTCGCTCCTCAGCGTTTCAAGACCTTCAGCTCCAAGCTGCAGTACCAGCTCGTCCAGGGCACGGTCAGGAAGCTCCAGGAGAGCGGCTTCTACTGGGCCTCCATCAGCGGCAAAGAGGCCAACAGCATGCTGGCGCCAGAGCCCAGCGGCACCTTCCTGATTCGCGACAGCTCAGACAACCGGCACTTCTTCACGCTCAGCGTGAAAACCGAGTCGGGCACCAAGAACCTGCGAGTGCAGTGCGACAACAAGTCCTTCTTCCTTCAGACGGACCCCAAGAGCTCCCAGTCAGTGCCCCGCTTTGACTGCGTGCTCAAGCTTGTGCACCACTATATGACCGCTCCGAGGGGCAACATTCGCAGCGCCTACTACATCTACTCTGGAGGGGAGAAAATCCCCCTGCAGCTGCTGAAACCCTTCTTCTGCACCATGTCCTCCCTGAAACACCTGTGCAGGAAGACAGTGAACGGCCACTTGGACATTTCCAGCCAGAGTGATCAGCTGCCACAGCCTCTGAAAGACTTTCTTGAAGCGTATGATGCTCCGATTTAAAGGACAAAGTGCCAACCTTGTTTGGTGTAGAGCACTGCCATAGAGGACATGGGTAAAGCTGTTGAAATGAATGACGCTGTGGAAAGGCTAGGCTACGTGGGGCAAATAGGAGCTCCGAAAGCTCTTGTTCTCAGCACCGAGAGCAAAAAAGGTTTGATAAGGGAGGTAGATGCTTTGGTGGAGTTTAAGATAATACAACACAAACTTGGAGTGCTGCTATTGGTCACAATGACCAGGTTGCCCCTAGGCCATGAGAGAAATGTTCTTACAGGTTCAGTCTTATTTGCACAAGAAGACAATGGGACTTGTACAAAAAGCATAGCTACCTTTTATTCACCAGCTCCATCTGGGCCTTTTTGTGAACTGCCAGGCTGTTCCCTGCTGTTCCTCTGCTTGCCCCTCAAAGCCGGTAACACGATCCAAGCTAGATGCTCACATAGGCACCAGCCTCTACCTCCTCAGTGGCCCAAATCCGCCTGTGCTTTCCAAACAGGGAGCGGATTTGACATTTAGCGGAAACCGACCTCCGCCTTGTTCCAAGTAAATATTTGTGCCTTTCATGGAAAAAGGAAGAACTGAGTAACAGCGCAGCACCCTGAGGCAGAGTTTATGAGAAATGACAGTTGGCGAAAGCAAGGCAACATGGACAGCAAAAACAAACAAAAACAAAGTGATCATTTTATGATCAGCCGTGTTTTTCTTTTTGTACGTAAACCAGTTAAGATCAAAATCCGTATGGAGACACAGGCAGTCGAAGCAAAGACCTGAAAAGAACTGTAATGTTGAGGCAGCAAGTATCAAATACAAAGGATTTCTCTTTGTTATTTTACTTGAAATAGTAACCTGTGTGTATAGATTGTTTGTAGGATATAAGAGCCAGGTCCAAGCCTAGTATGGTTGTTGTTATGACAGGCAGAGCAGCAGAAAGTTCTTGCTTATGAATGTATTCAGATTGGGGGACCGTAAACCTTTTCTGTGTCCAAGGAAGGGCCAACAGTCAGTCCCCCATCTTATTTTTGTACTTTCACAAGACACTGTTTACATTTGTGAAGACAATTTTTTTTTTATCTGCTGTCTTTTGTAAAGATGTTTCATCCTTATGTCTGTTCATATGACTTGCGGTTAATGCTTGAAAGAAAAAAAAAAATCCCAGCGAAACCACAACAAAAGCAAGCAGACTGAAAATACTTTGCACATATTTATATTTATAAAAAATCATCAGTAATTTATATTAAAGAGCACTATTTTTTAAAAAAATGAAATCTGTGTGTTTGATGATTTCTGCAGCGTCACACATGACATTTCACTGTAGAGGAACTATCACTGATACTGAATGAAAGTTAGCTGAGGCCTGTTAGCATAGAGGCCTTTTAGCATTCGGCCAGCATTTTTAGGTGAAGTATTGCTTTAAGGTAAACAGTCACACATGACACCACTTGTTCAAGCCCAGCCATGCTCCTTTCCCAACATTTTTGTGCATGTATTTGGAAAGGTCTGAGCTCAGAGCAGCCCATCCTGCTGGGATGATTCAGACTCCATCAGACCAAGAGGAGGGTTGCAGTTGATTCAGAGATATTTACTCCCTGAAAGCAGGAATTTTCCTCCCTCCTGCTGTCTCTGACTGGCATTTCCAGTAAGACTTTGACCCTCATCCTCTGGGCACACAGGATTATCGTCAGTGTATCACACACAATGATATGACAAACTCCTCTGTCATCGCAGAAACAGGAAAAGTAAAATCACGGGTTGAAAGTGGTTCCACATTTACTGGTTTATGTCTCCTGTACTTTGTAAAGGTTCCTAAATTGTTCTCTTTAGAACAAACTGGTTGAGAACCTTTAGGTGGAGGTTATAGAGAGTGTTCTTCGGGCATCTCTTTTACAAAAACCTTGAACGAAGTTCTTCAGAAAAGTGATTCTTATATAGCTTCATTCCAAAGAGCTCCTTTGGGCATGTAGATTTAATGACTTAATGATTCAGTATAATATCAGTATAATCAAGAACTGTGGTTTGTTCATCATTAATTTTAAGTAAACCTTCAACCTTCAGAAGACCCAACCTTCTATACCTCTCTGCCATAATTATATGAGTATATACATATATAAGTTTACAGTATAAGTATATAAATTAGAGGTGGGCATAGATTAATTTTTTTAACGGCGTTAATCTCACTGGAATCTTGGCGTTAACGGCATTAAACCCCCCCCCGGACAAGCCGGACAAGTCACTGAAATGTCAAGGTGAAATTCATCGTAGCTTGCGTAGTATAGACACAGCTCCCTCTGTCCGGGGGGGAAGGGGGGAGTTAACGGCGATATTTTTTTTATCGCGCGATAACAATCTCGCGCCGTTAGCGGCCCAGCACTAATATAAATATATACCTAATAGTTTCAAACACTGTCAGACAAAAGACGGTATATTTTTGTTCATCAAGGTACAATGTTAATGCATTTGTAGTCCTTAAGGTTCAATTGTGTAGGCATATTTATATCTTTTTATTACAATATTTTAAAACAAAAAAATCCCAGAGTCAAGAAAGGGTTTTTGGAGTCCATGCAATTACAAAAATAGAACTACAGCGGAATATGATACAATTATATTCCCTAACAGTACTTCGGTTTTTCAGAGACAAATAACTGTAATATAAGTGTACAGATCGAATTATACTAGTGTTTGTCATGACTGAGGGAGCTAATCCTCGTGTCGTGAGTCGTGAGCTCCCTCTGTGCATGGAGAAACCAGGGAGACATGCTGCTGTGACTTTATTAACAAAAAACGAGAAACATAAACGGGCACGCGGGCCACCAGGAACACGAAACAGGAATCAGACTCAGGTTACGCATGAAGCAAAACGAGGCAAAAAATGTGTGTCACACAAAACAGAACTTAAATACAACACATAATCATTGGGCAAAACACAGACAGGTGATAACTAAAGACATGTGACACAAGCAGAGCAGAACATGACGCCAAAATAAAAGCCCTTACAACAAGAACAGAAAACAGAGTCAACAAACTGAAAAGCAGCGGCCTCTAACGGTCGCCGACCGAACCGTGACAGGGTATAGTAATTTCTGTTTCTAATAACTTTTGGCGGACTCTTACTGGCAGTGCCATTAGTGTTCTTTTCAAAGCCATTGGTTCTTTGAAAAGGCCTAAACATTTACATTCCCTCCCACCAGTCTCTTTACAATGAGACAAAACAGACTGCATTGTTTGTGCCTTGTCTTGTGCCACGCCCTTCTGGAAAAAAGGCATTTCCCAGATCAAGAGGGTATGCCAAGAATTCACCTGCTCGTACAGTGTGTACAATATAAACAGCGTGATCTCCAGTGAAGTAAGACAGGGAAAGGGGCGGGGAGGAGACCATGCTGAGAAGAAAAGTCGCGTGCTCTGAGCTGGTTTTTGTTTAGCTGTTGAACACTCTTCATGCCTCGTGTGGGTGTTCCTCACGTCAACAGCTCTGTTGAAGTGGTCCGGGGTGAGGAGGCCTGGTGTGTCTGCTGGGAAACCGATTAGGCCTGCTCCGATGTCATCTCTGTGTTGTGGTCTACTCAGTATGAACAAAACACAGCTTGTGTTTCACACTCGCACGGGGCCAATGAGGCCTTTACCATCTACAACAAGCATGTCTAGGAATGCGTGTACACCCTGGTACGCATGCACACTCGTCTTCTTGTGTAAATAAGCCTCCTTTAGCAGAGTATTTCCAAGTACATTGCGTAAACTTCATGACATTTGACAGCCAGCGTGCAGTGTCTAGTAGGGCGTGACCTTACATCTGGCTATTAGTTCTGGCTGCATGAACCTTGTACAAACAAATGTACACTAAAACCAAAAAAAAAAACTGTTTCTGCCTTCAAGGGCCCATTCATGTGTAACATATAAGCCCTTCCATATGTGACCGGATCTGCCATAATGAGTCGGAAGTCGGCGTTCTATTTATTTAGATATGGGCCGATTTTTCGTTTTTGGTCTTATATGAAAGAAAAGGTCTTCAAAATGAATCTCCCAAAGTTTCATCATACAAATAATTGTGAAAATGTACTTAAATGGCTACTTAAGTTGAGTTGCAGCTCTCAAATCTTACAAAAATCTGAATTATTTGATAAGTATTTAATTAAAAATTTGAAATAATTGTAGCTTCTGTCTGATTTAATATATCTTTCTAAGTATCTAAATGCCTGTAGTAAAATTTTGTTTACTGGGTGCATCTCTTTGAATGCTATGGATTGTTAAAGATATCAACAAAAAACTGACAAAAACTTTGCGATACTGTATACATATATATTGTTTGCCCTAGTGTCCCTCTGGTTATCGTTCTTGGGGGGTGGGGGGTTCAAGGGATCCAATGTGTACCGGGGCCCCTCTTGCTGTTGTTCTTGGGGGTGGGGTGCTGACGGGATTCCACGCCGGCCCAAATACCTGACCTGCCCAAAATTACTATCGGCCGTTTACCAGATGGCCAGTCCAGCACTGACTACAATTGAAAATATGTCAACTAAAACAAGTTTCATTTACAGCATGAACGTATATGTACATTGGTACACTGGTTGTGTGGTGAGTCAAATTCTAGGTTGTCCTTGAAATGCACAAATGAATTTCTTTCTGTTGGCTGTCACTGAAGCGCACTGAAAAACACAATATGGAAACACAAAAGTATTGGGACGCCTGACCATTACACCACCCATGAATTTCATGCCATTGCATTCAAATACATGGTCCTCCCATTTGCAGCTATGACAACTTCCACTCTTCTAGGCTTTCCATAAGATTGTGGAGTATTTCTGTGGCATTGTCCAAGCTATCTGAAGCATGAGATACTTCCATTACTGGAAATCAGCCTTTGTGTCCCAATACTTTTATCCATATTGTGTATCAAACAGTTGTCTGGTGATCCAAATTATAATTATATTAGGTGGCTTTTTCTAGGTTGGAAGTGATGAATAAAAAATGAGTTTCTGTGTATGTTTAGTAAATATTAAGTGACTAGCATGCAAATGTAGAAAATCTCAGTGGGCTATATTCCCATTTGTGGGCTATAGTTTTCATATGTGGCTTGTATTGACTGGGGAGATGTATAGTATGTTTCGAAACTTTAAACATTTTCAGATTGTATCAAACTGTTATTTTAAAAAAAAAGAATGGTCAGTTCAATTTTCCATGAGATGAGCTGTTTATGTGATGTACTTTATGCATTTTTAAGCTATTTTGATGGGTTTTACACAATTGTGACACAATGTAAAGGGCAGGAAAAAAAAAAAAAAAAAGGAATTCAGACAATGACGATTTTCTTCATGCGTTTCACATATGATTCCTGAACATCTGTTTGCGATGTGTCAGGTCTGTTTCGTTGCAGCCCTTGTCTCACTTCCTCCAAGCGTGCTCTGCACTCACTTTGCTCTTCCTGTTGCTCAGGAGTTTACAGTAAACCAGAAAAAAAAACACTTTCCAGTTTCAAAACGCATGAGGCTTCTTGCAGCAAAGCTCAGGTGTAAAGAGATTGGCTTGGGCTCCTGAGGTGGCCAAAAAACAAACTTACAAAAAGGAAAGGCTTACCATTATTGGGCTACACTCTCAGAAAAAAAGTACAATTCTTAGGAGCACAAAGGCTGTCACTGTGGTGTTACCCTCAAGGATATAACATCATTACTTTCAAATCCATTGCAGTTAAGTTGCATCGGTTATGTACACCTTGTCCTGACTCCACTTTTCTTTCTAGTTTTCCATATAAAAAGGTTACCTTTCTATTGGAAAGGTAAATGTAATGTACCTTTAAGGTACATAACAGGCCCTTAAGGACCATTGATGGTACCTTTACATTGTTTATGCCTTGGAGGACAGAAATGTATCAACAGGCTGTTGCAATTCTAACACTATTGTGGGTCTTATTTCCCTTGTTGGCAAACGAAAGGGCAGCCCTGCATGAATGGCAGGAATGTGACTCCTGTGCGGTAAACAGACAAAGCCAAGGTTGTGAGAAATCTGCGTTTCTATCACACGTGCAAAGAAGTCACATGGAGCAAATACCATACAAAGAACGCTCCTCAGCGTACAAGGCTCACCTTGTTTACGAGCAAGACTGAAGACATTCAAGAATCCCTATTGTGTTCTGTAGCCTTTGGCTACAGGCTGGATGCTTGTTGCTCCACGTTTCCTAATTTTTAAAAATAGCAGGCTATTTATTTACTTTGTGAGATGTGCATATACTTTTACTCTTACAGCTGTTGTTACTTCAGGGTAGTGTCTAGGCGAGGCCATCCAATGCACTTCCATATTAAACATAGACTATATGAAGAAGTCATGCATGAGCACACCATGGCACAGCACTCAGGGTGAACAGTGTAAAATTCTTTTGAAGCAGTGGGCAGCCAACAATGGTGGGTGGGGACGGTACCTTGTTCAAGGGTACTTAAGTGGTGCTACCAGGATTTGAACCCACAACCTTTTGATGGCAAGGGCAACTCTCTAACCACCAGGTCACCAGCTGAGACCACACTCTAAATGTATTAGCTAATAATTCAGCTAATAATATGACCATGAGGCTGTATTTAGTGTTCTGTGAACCCATTTAGTAATCATGTCTGATAAAACAGCTATAAAAAGGGTAATTACAGAACATTCTGTTCTATTAAGTCCACCAAAAGATCAAAGAAATAACTCAGCTGTTCCCTTTCAGTCGAGAACAAACCATCAGTGTTTAAACTAGTGTCTTCCCCTGTATCTATTAATCAGCTAAAGAGAAATTCTGGAGTACCCGTGCATGAGATTCCAGAGAAGTGAGAACGTGATTAAGCAAGAAAACAAGCTGCTGTGAGTGTGCTTTCTCTCTCTCTCTCACTCTCTCTCTCTCTCTCTCTCTCTCTCTCTCTCAGACTCGTCCCCTCCCTCTCACTCTCTTCTTTTTTTTCCCACCCACATGGCCTTTGTTGTGAGGTGTACAAACAAACGCCGCCCTATGTTCTGTGCCCTTCCAAGGAAAGGCTGCGCTTACACTGGTAACATGACACCTGTTCTAATTTAAGATAGGTGAGAGAATTAAGGGTTTTCCTCTTCTGTCGAATCTACTTGATCAGCCCAGACGTGTTTGGTGTTTGTGGCAGCCGGTTTTGAAAGCTTTTCCTCCAACATTTAGCAGTGTGCAATTTGTTTGCCTGAGACCTTGTTGAGTTGTTAAGTAATATGTAATTTAGTTTAAGACAGGCAATCCAAGCCCAGATAGTAATCTATACAGAGGTAGGGGTTCAGCATGGCTGCAAGTTAGAGCTGTAATATAATATTTTGTCCATATTGTGTGCAATATGGGCTAAAAATAAAATCTCAGATTTTTTCATAATAAATCCAATTTTCGATGTTAATCGACTTTCCACTCCACTCCTCAGGTACCAGGTGTGTTTGCACAAATTTTGCTGCACCACATCAGAATCAGAAATAGACAGATAACTATTTACTGACAATAATGTATTTAATCGCATTTATGCTTCCCATATAATTTAATAACAATAACAACAACAACAACAACAACAACAATAATAATAAATTTTATTTGAGTGTGCCTTTCTAAAACCCAAGGTCACCTTACAGAGAAAAAAAACTAGTGCGTTTTGAGCTGTGTCTTTAATAAAGAAAGAGAATCTATATTCCTAATGACTGAAGGATGTGAGTTCCAGAGCTGAGGAGCTGAGCACTGCTAAGTCCAACAAAATGAAAAGTATTTTGTTCCTGATTTTTTTTGTAATGCTAGCACTGCAGAGAGTGGCTGCGCTGCTTAAGCTGTTGGACACAGGACTTGTTTGGTCTGTGTCAGATGTCATAAAACCGAACCAATTCCATTTTACAGATGTTGCAAGACCTTTCTTGGGCACAAACACGTAATGGTGAGATGTCCCAATACTTATTCCAAATAGTGTTTCGTATTTTGTCAGAACCTACATACAGTAAACAAACCCATCTGTGATTATTTCTCTAGGTGATGAGGTTTGGGGCATGTTTGAAACAATGCAGGTGGTTGACACCGTACTAGCAGTGTGAAAGTAACCTTCCATTTCTTTTTAGTTACATTAGCCAAGCAGCCCAAGCATAACACTTGGTTGGGCTGCTTGGCTAATGTAATGCATAAGACCAACCATAAGAGAGAAGCTTGAATGGGCAAATCCAAAAGATTTTACACAAACACATCACAGCACAAGATATGCTTCAAAGTGCCATGCTCTGGTTACTTATGGCAATCAAGTTCAGGTCTTATCTTGTGTGTTCTTCAAAATGAAAGCTTCTCAGAAGCTTATCTCTGGCCTGGGTGATAAAGAGTTTCATGATTAAAAAAATAAATAAATAAATTACTAAAGAAAAGTCTGTAGTGAAACTCTGTGTGTCAGAATGCAGGGATTCCCCACCTCACCCCACCCCCTTCTATACAAATGAGTGGCCTGTTGTCAATTCTGTCTGTATCTGTGATGTGCTGTCTGTGCATATCACCGAGGAAATTACGCAAGCTTTTTAAAGAAAGGAGACGTAGTCGCTGACATTTCGGTTGATGTTTTTTGCATGTGTGACGCCACGCTGCTTCCTGAAGCGTAGGTGTCACAAGTAGTGTCTCAAAACCAGCCAGGCTGACAGACCAGTAATATTACTAGTACTACTACTAATATTAATAATAATTAGAAGAAATAAACAAAACAAATGTACAACAGAATCGTCTTCTAATTATTATTATTCTAATGATTACTTTATGATTATCATTATTATTATATAGATGTAGTTAGTCTGAACTGGCCTGGTTCCATGGTAAGAGCCAGTCAATGAGGCCTAGACAGGTTAAGGAGTATGTGTCACCTGAAACACACCCTGCAGCCACTCACACTTCCACAACACATAACCTTCACTGAACTGAGTTCACCTCTTTACTGTAAAATGTTTCAGGTCTTGAAGGCTCTCTGTACCCCAGCTCAAAAATAAGTCACACATGTAACTGTATCACAACAGACTCTAATCAATGCTGTATAATGCAGTAAAGACTTTGTTATGTGTGTAAAAACAAATAATGTGACATACGTACTTGCAAACAAAACTGCAAACTGTAGGAGGAACATCTTCCCTCAGAAGAAACAAAAATGAAATTCAATGGAATAAATGTAATGATTTTTTTGACTTGTTACTGCTGCTAAGTTGAATTACTATGATATGTGTTCTTTCTATGACTTGTGTTGTTTAGGTATTGTTTGACAGGTGTTGTTTAGGAGTACCGAGTGTGCAGTAACACACGGTTTAAGAAACAGATCACTACTTAAGCACTGATGTACGTCGCTCTGGATAAGAGCGTCAGCTAAATGCCGTAAATGTAAATGCAAATGAAGGCATGTATCTAATTATTTCGCTCAGCACTGGATTCCCACAGAATGACTGGCAGGATCCTAATTACAAGGAAATCATGGAAGAGCTAACACTGCAATATTTATACATAAAGATAGAGACAACTTCCCTGAAGGTATTTACTCCATTATTTGAATAGTAAACTCTTTTAGCAGATTCAGTGGAAACTGACTTCCCAGAAAGCGAGTGGTGATTTGAAAAGGCTGATATTTTGCATTTCTGTTTGGTCTTACGGCTCATTTCGGTTCATGTAGTGTGCATGGTCAGATATACAGGAGCTTGGACTTACAGACACCCTATGGACAAATGTATTGGGACACCTGACATTTACACACACAGGTACTTTAATGGCATTGCATTCAAATATACAAACTGCAGCTATAACAGTTTCCACTCATCTTGGAACGTTTTCCACAAGTTATCTGTGTTTTTGTGTTTAGCCATCCACTTAATCATCTTCATCGATGGTTTGGTTTATTTTCTGACAGACGCTCTTGGCTGATAAGCCGAAGCACACAGGGAATTCCCATGGTCACCGGTGAAGCATAGAAGTCACACGGAACTACAGAATATTGACTGATCATAGAAACTGACAGTGAAACAGTTCAGCTGATGACATACTTCTGCTTCAAGCCAGTTGACTGGGTGAAGGGTAGATCAGGGGAAACTGCAGGTACTTTCACCGAGGTAGCCCTGGAATTTGTTCAATCTTATGTTCCTCTTGTGTACTTTCACACCCTTGCGCTATTATTGCATTAAATTAGTTTGATTTAAATGTTAATTTGCAGCATATCACAAAAGTGAAATTATGTTCACTGCATTGCTTTTTCTTTCAGTGTACTAACACTAAGCCTGGAACTGCTGATACATGATATGGACAAAAGTATTGGGACACCTGACGATTACACCATTCTAATATGGAGTTGGTTCTCCCTTTGCAGCTATAACAGCTTTCACTCTTCTTGGAAGGTGTTTTTGTGGGAATTTGAGTATACTCTTTCTATAGGTCATTGGTGAAATCAGGCACTGATGTTGGATGAGAAGGCCTGGCTCGCAATCTCCGTTCCAGTTCATCCCAAAGGTGTTGGATGGGGTTGAGGTCAGCCGGTGAAGTTCTTCCACCCTGAACTTATCCAACCCAAACTCAAGCTTTGTGCACTGGGTTACAGTCATGCCGGAATAGAAAATGTTCCTCCCCAAACTGTGTCCACAAAGTTGGAAGCATGGTGTTGTCCAAAATACCTTGGTTTGCTGAAGCAAGACTGGAAGTAAGGGGCCTAGTCCCAATACTTTTGACCATATTGTGTATTTTATGTTGGGATGACAGAATTCTCAAGTCACAGCCCAGATAACAAACAAGTAATGACCCGGTTCTGGCCCACATCCAGCGTTGACTGGTCTGAGAAATGGAACACAACGACAACATAACCCGAACAAACCCACTATAAAGCCAAACTACAAATTTCATACATTATAGGTTGCATGTGGGCCAGACATTCAAATGCCATGACATCCCTTGATTGTGGCATGTGCAGCTGGGCCATAACTGAGCCATAAGTGCCCTAACTGGGTCATGTTCTTCCTAGAATCATCTGCTATCTGGGACTAAGTGTGGTGCTGAAGTACAGCAGTATTGCTGGGGTTTTTACACATCAGTTCTTTATTTTTAATGTCAATAAAAAAGAGCTACTCTGTCTCAGGCCTTGCTATCAAGCAGGAGTCTCTCTGCCTCTCTCTGTTGCTTGGGAGGAAACAAATCAGGTCAGCTGAGATAATCACTGTCTAACCACTGACCACAAGGAGGACAGCAAGGATACAAAACTTTTGCTTCGGATGAGTCAGTGCAGACATAATCCTTGAAAAATAGAGGTGAAGGTTTCTTCACATGATGCTATAGAGGAGTCATTTTTGGTTCAACAAAAAACTTTTCACTCAAGAACCTTTTTTATAAAAGAGATGTGAGAAGATGTGTATGAAAGAGTTTAGTTGGGAGCCTCTACACAATGTTTTATCACTCAAGGAACTATTTGTGGCACATTGTTTAGGAGTGCAGCCAGTGAAGGCATCAACAGCCTCACCTTCATTTGAACACTTAATTTGAATTAAAAGAAACGAAGCCTAAAGTAATACAGCACTGTGGCAGCCCGTAACACACTAATGTAACTAAACAGCATGTTGTGGTTTATCCTTGGATTTCTTGAGAATTCTCAGCTTTGGATTACTTTCAGGTTCTTTGAAATGGAATTCTCAGGAATGCTCAAACAAACTCACTGGTCTACAAACGCTATGGTAGTGGCTAAGAAAAGAAAGAGAATGTTCCTGGTTATGCATGACTCGCACGTACAGAGTACATTGTGTGAATAACCATACCTAGACACTGCCTCACAAAGGCACAGGCCATAAACACGCTGAAGCATTTCCCAGTAAAGTGAGATAGCATTTGTGCAATGGAATGTTAAGGAAGACTAAAGGCCTGGCTGACGTCACTCATTCTGGATAACCATTCCTCTTCTACATAGTTCCTAAATTTGCATTCGACTGATTCACAAACATTCAGCAACTTTCGTACACAATTCTGGAATGCCATTCGGTTTGGTTCTGTAGTGTCATCGTACCTGAGGCAAGTCAAGGTCATCCTTGGTCCTGGACTCTCTGCCATGTTCATTTTAGTGTCTTCTCTGCTGTCAGAATATTTGATCAAACTAACCATCTCATTAACAGCTACTTGGCTTGAAGTGTGAGAGAACACTGATATGTCCTGTCTGGAGGTTCTCCAGGAACGGGGTGGGGAACCTATTAGTTCCCTAGAGAACCTCTTGTCAATGAGATTTGAGTGTAAAGAACCATATAATATAGAAATTCTACACCATTAAAGGTATTTCATATAACCATACAAGCAAGAGACTTTTATTTTCACTCTCGTGTTTTTCTCATTCATTTTAAATAATTAAGCATGTGTTTGATTTTACTTTTAATTTGCTGTATAAACAAGCGCTCCTTGCATGGCCTGTAGGAACCTTCATTTTTCTGAGACATTTCATATGAAGTGATCATTCAAATGAAAATCACTGGAAAGACAGGTCAGAGAAACCTGACGTGTCAGTTTCCTCTTTTTACATGCTTCAAATCTTAAAACGGCAGACAGGGGTTTCCAGCATTTCCCTGTATAATATTACAGTCATGTGGAACGACAGATGTTTCACTGGAACTACAGTAGAAAGCCAAAATCAACACACTTCAGCTGTAGATATTTTTCTTCTATGTGGAGTTATCTGGGAAGTGGGCAGAGTAGGGGATGTTTAGGTGCTTTACCTAAGATAAAAATATGGAATGCATGAATTTGTGCTTCATTGCTTTCCTTTACTTTCACAACATTCAAAAGGAACAAGCCAATATACAACCTAGGCTTTAGACTTGTGTAGTTAGAGTAGTAGTTAGAGTACGTAAAAATAGGTTTACATGTGTACACAAAAGAATGTCTATTTAAATGCAATGTCATTAAAATCTCCATTAAAGTAATGATCAGGCGTCCCAATACGTTGTCCATGTAGCGTATGAGAAAGGTAATATTCTTCAAGATACTACTATAGGATTGGAATCATTCTGTAATGTGTTAAGTACTTTCTGCTACATATTTATTAAGTATGATATTAAGTTACTTGCTTTCACACACTAATTGATCCACATTTCCAAGAAAAATATATTTTAGACATACTTGGATTTTGCCAAGTATGTGTATTTTTACTTATTCAGTCATTATTATGTAAGTTATGCAGTTATGACAGAAAACTGAAATGTGAACCCTATGAAGTCTAAGCTGTAGGCTTATTATTTGGGTGTATGTCCAAACAAGTCTAGTGTAATAACTACCATAAAGTTAATATGTAATCAGAAAGGACCCCATATATGAATTTCTGATTTCAAAAGCTTATTGAAGATGGCCATGTTCTGCATGTAAGAATTGTTGTAGTCCACTGGCTTTGTTTTTCATATGTTATGGGTCATTTCTTGGTTCTCATACCAAGTTTGAATACCAAAAAACACACAGACCTTACTAGACACAGAGTTGCTGTTACATTCTGAGACTAGGGCACTGAAACATTACAGGAATGTGATGTTACAGGAAATTAGGAAATGTTTCTAGGGGACTTAGATGTCTTGATGATATGCAATCGCATGACAGAGTTGGTTGAGAAAACTGAAGTTCCTGGTCAAAAAGGTAGTGAAATTCTGTCGAACTGCAAAAGACTTTGTTTAGACATTTTTCTCATGTAGGGCTGATACTAAATCAACTTTGTGACATTGACTCAATTAAGTAGTAATTCACAGGAACCCCCAGCTACAGTAACTTGATCTGTGCTGTGGTCTCACTCTGTTGGGGCTTTACTTCCACTGTCATTTGGCCTATGTGGCATAATGACAGCATTATGGTAAAGATTTTGTGTTGAAGCGATAAACCTGCAGAGGCCTTCCATATAGTGATTGTTATCACACTTAAAAAGTACTCAAAGTCCAAATGATTACATTCATAGTAAGTGCAGTGCGTCAATCCACATTCCAACCAATCTTAGCATTCATCTCTTGTACGGAAATTTTTTGTGTCTGGAACAGTGTGTGAACAGTGTGTGTGTTCTGATGAAATCAATTCCAGAGGTTCCTCTCTGGAGAGCTGCATTTTAGAACAAACACATACACACACACACACACACACACACACACACACACACACACACACACACACACACACACACACAC
>JBBPDC010000028.1:1051041-1062372 GCA_037974485.1 Hemigrammopetersius urotaenia
AATGATGATAGCACAGCTATACACACATCTGTGTTATCTGTGGTACTGACAGGCCAGGAAAAAAAAGAAAAAAAAAAAAAAAAAAAAAAAAAAAAAAAAGAAGGCCTGGCTCGCAATCTCTGTTCTAGTTCATCCCAAAGGTGGTGGATGAGGTTGAGGTCAGGACAACAAACTAGTCCAGCCATGTCTATATGGACCTTGCATTGTGTTGTTCAAAATGTGCCAGAGTCAGATTCGAAACTAGCATTTAGTCAATAGGTGCTGGAACCAGTTCTTCATGGAGATCAGTTCAGCTCCAACTGTTCCCTTTAACCAGCCATACAAATTATATTATTTATGTTTTCTTTTGATGCCTTTGAGCTAAAAACACACTGAATGACCTCTGATGACCTTTGTGTATGATAATGTGCAGTATAAATAAACTTGAGCATTTCAATCTGTGTCATTTACTGGTGCTTCAGATTTAAAAATGGCCATTAAAAATACATAAAAGTCCTGTTAGGTGCGATTAATGTTGCACTGGTGTAATTGTAAGAGAATAAAACAGTCCAATCAAAACAAGATATGTTACTCTGCGCGGGTAAACAGTGCCTTAGCAGAGTGGGATCTCCACAGGCCAGGAAACGCTCTGCTGTGTCTGACTCATCAGTTCCCAAATGTATCCAAGGAGACTTGTAGTATTTTACTGTTTGGATTAAAATGTAACCTTGAGCTCACAGCGGAATAAAGCAATCCGCTCCTCTGTGTGTGAAATAATGGCTGTACTAAGGTTGCGCAATCAATTGCTAGTAAGTGCTGTTACATGTGTTTGCTCAGTGAGAAAAAAGGCCTAAGATAAAGCCACATGAGTGTTTGTCCAGCATGTAGTGACTGTTGGAGCTAAGTCATTGATTACTGGAAGAAAAAAAAGGTATGTTAATATGTTAACATAATATGTTTTTTTGGTCTAGATCAAATATGGACATTTGAAGCTTTGAAACTGTAATTTTCTATAATATATCTGTAACAGATATATTAACTTTACTTTGTATGTTGTAGAACAATACATTTTCCCTACAAATACATTTTGGCCTACAGGTGCCCATGCTGTTTTCCATTTCTAAGAACTGACACAAACCTAGTTAGTCTATGGCTTATAGTCACAGTCAAAAGGCCTAAAGTGACATTTTATTTTCACAAAATTTGTCCCATTAATTGTAAATCAACCAATTAGTTGGGTTTTCATCTAACAGGTTTTGGTCAAGCTCAAAAGGCCAAAACAATGGGAGAGCTCACTTGACTGAATCTACCTAGATACCACAAGAAATAGAATTCTGATTGGATAGTTTTCATTGCATTAATTACCGCATTAATGTAAATAAACCTACATAAAGACGAAAGAAAAATTTCACAGTTGTATTTTTTTGTTCCCAGAGATCATCAGGCGTTCTCCACGGACCTCGACGGTCCTCTGATGGAACACTCACTGGCCCAGAACTCTGCAGAGAGAAGCAGTCACTGTGGTCACCCAGTGTGAATTTCTTGTTAAAGGAGTGTCTCTCAGTTCCTATACCTCAGATGGTGTGTTAACAGGTCAAACTTCTTCTTTCTTCAAAGTCATGATGCGTGTAGGCTCAAATCAGCATTACACAACCTGGGCACATATATGCCTGCAGCTTCCTGCTCAAGATCAAAGAACAACCCAGTTTTTTTTTCTAAAACTGAGATCTTACAGCATTTAGCAATGTGTCAGTTAAAAATACAGGAATTTCTTTAGTTGGCCTTGCTAATGTAATTACAGTCAGTAACAGTTTTAAGTTGACTTAGTTGGGTTTCCCTGCATAGAAGAAGCTCTGAATTGAATGGAACACTCATTTTCGCCACTTCTTCTGCTTTGAGAACACTCTGTACTACCAGTAAACGATTCAGGGCTCGTGAAAAAAAAACCTGAATGAACATCAATGAGTCTTTAGTGGTTTTTAACACCCCCCTCCTTTTCTTCCATATTCTTTCTGACTCACTTGATGGAACAAACTGACCACCTACCCATACTGTACAGCCCACTTTTTTTAACCACTTTACTATAACCCTCACATTACCTGTCACAGACCTGAGATTTCTTCAGCGAATCACTAAGCATATCAGGCCCCCAGCTGCAGTACAATGCTGCCTCGAGCCCCTATCTACCACAGCTTCCTGTCTGCCAAATCGCCTTCTTTTCCTGGAACCGCAGCTGCGTTCACAACAGCTGCGCTACACAAAACAATGCTGGCCAGGTGTGCACTTATTAGATTGCTTTTTTTTTTAAGGGGATGGAACTAGAAATGAAAATGAGATACTTCGTATTTGGTTAATGTCCAGCTGCTGCTTTGTATGACAACAGCAGGACAACCAGAATGAAAGATCTGAGACTTAACCAATGAGTTTTCATATCATATCAATTTTTTTTCCATCTGGTTGGCCTACATTTTTCCGTAGTGGGCTAGACAGACCTGACTGATCTGGAAATGGAGCTATTTCAAACATCGAGTTCCAAAAGCTCTTCTTACGAGAAGGTCACGTATCGTGGTAAGAGCTTCTCACTGCCAAGTAATGGTGGTTGTGATGGTTTTCTTAAAATAGGGTTCAGTCTTGAGTGGTTCCATCAAAAATGGCTGCGATATCTTCCATGCCATTACACAGAGATAAACAAACGCTACAAAGCAGAGATAAACAAACAGCGCAAAAGTGTGGGATAACTAAACGCTGTGGAGGGAAGGAGAGGGGCATTCTCTCTCAACACAATCATTCAGGGAAGTTGCAAGTGGTCTCTGAGAAAAGTGACTCACTACTATCAGGAAATCCTTGAGATGATGCCTGCAATTTGTGCTTAGCCAATTAAGATGGCAGATGCTTTTGTCACGCCACGTCCTCCAGCACAACAATTTATTCCACTTCTGCTCCAGAGTCATGTTCTATATTTGAAAGTACTAGATTTGGCAAACTGTGTTACACAAGTGCAAGGCACTGTGTCAAGCTCGAAAGGCCTTTTGGCTCAGCAGAGGACTGCTATGAATCTGTCAGGGTTCCCAGGGTTCCAGTGATGTGTTGGTATTCAGCATAACGTAATAACGATAGGCTCCTTTCACATAGTCTCCTGACAATCACATGCCACTTCCATATTTTGCTGTATAGTTTTATTGTCACTATACTAAAAATATACTTTAACCCTTAGAAGTCACAGGTAAACAACAGCAGGGCATAATTCAGATTCTTCCTCACTCAACAGCTCTTCGAAAATTTCTGACCACGTTTGTGTTCCTAAGTAGTAAAGAAGTTTTATTATGATTTGATTTTGATGAATTAGATTTCTTTGACATTTTTAACATTTTTGGCATTTGATGGCACTAACATAAGGGAAGGAAGGGCAATCAAAATTTCCATGGATACGTGAACTCATGTGAACCAGCATGCTCGTAAGTTGTGGACCCCCTGTGTGTATATCTATATATACAGTACAGTGCAAAAGTCACCTATGCAAATTGTTTAAAGACATTTTTTCAGTGTGTGATATTTCTTCTTTCTGCTACCAAAGTTAACACCTGAACAAAATCTTGCGTGTATACATTAAAGAAGTAAAAAGTATCAAGATGTTTGTTTTGTTTGTAAAAAAGTAGCTGGAATTGTGTGAGCTGTTGAGGAGAGCACAGGTTTGGTTCCAGATTTCTCTTTGGTTCCTCCAGGAGAGGAGAAACTTGTGTGAAATTCCATTAGCGGCTCCTGATTTAATTTACTGAAGAACTGATCGAGTTGAACCAGGTTTCTGATGGAAACTACAAGTAATATTGGACTTCCACAAAGAACACACAGATATAAACAAAGCAACACAAATGGAACACTTCCCGCACTCATACGGCATGATAATACTGTGTATTATGTGCATTTTGCGTATTATTCTGCCCCACCCCACTCAACACGTTCACCCACGTTCATGTCATTAACCCTCTTAACTCAAGGACCGCCTGTATATATATATTTGTGCTGGGCCGTTATCGACATTAACGTGCTGCGTTAATGTGAGACTCTTATCCCGCGATAAAAAAAAAATATCGGCGTTAATCTATTCACAAAGTTGGGTTGGGAGCTGGGTCTATACTACGCAAGCTATGATCTTTCACCTTGATATTTTAGTGCGGATTTACTCTCTTTCTCTCTGTCTGTCTCTCTCGCTCTCTCTGTTTCTCTCTCATCTCCAAAATAGTATGTTTAAAGGAAACTGTTTTAAGTGGAAGATAATGGGACAAAACTTTGGCAAATTAGTTTACCAGATTCAAGAAAATGTAGACTAAATTCAAAAATGTAGGGTGTGGGCCCTTAAACATAAAAAAGCAGTAAAAACTCTTAACATACACGGTCATTAGTTAAGAGTGAGTAATATCCTCAAGCGCTTATTTGAAACTAGCAGTGTTCCTCACACAGCAGAAAGTCATTTATGAGAGATGCGAGTAATGTTTAAATGCCAGAAACAAAAGTGAGACTGAGTGCTTTTGCTTTGAATGAGGAAACCCTTCCCACCCTCTCCTCCTGCCTCTGACAGGAAGTGACATACAGGGAGGCTCTTGAGTGATAAAGAACATGCTGAAAACACCCACAGCCAAGCATGCCTGACTTCCTCTGGCTGCAAAGTTGAATAAGCTTCAGGGTCGTTGATCTGTGTGTAACACTACCCGTGGTGAAGATATGGTGACTCAAAGGTGAAGTGAGGTGTCTAGCGTTATGAGATTGTGAAGAGTCGTTTGGATAATTTCTAGACTGCTTTTGGGTATCTACCCACTCATTTGATGTGCTGTCTGAGGGTGGTTGACACTGACGTAGTCTATGCACCATCAGCAACACCTTAAATCCTATCAAGCATCTACCTGGAAAGTCCTTTTAGGGTCTGTATAAGATCAGATAAAGCTGAGACTTCCCAGCCATGGGCCTGTTTGCTTAAAAACACCCAGTAATCATGCTCTGACTAAGATGCAGCACTTCCAAGCATGTATTTATCTACATTTATCTAAAAGAACTTTCTAGGTCAAACCTAACCCTAACATTGACCCAAAGCAAACAAAAAGAAATGATTATGCCTCGTTTTTTGCATTTCGCAATGCTTTTTTCACTGTTTTTCTCTGCAAACACACACTAGTATGTGCATACACACACGTTTTTATTTATATTTATTGGTTTTCAACATTGGACTACATCTCATGTATTCAGAAAACATGTATAAAAGTGACTATCACACCACATCTTCACTTATTAGCACTTTAGACATTACAGTGTCTATGTGAGGCCATCATGTGAGATTCATTCACACACTGTGCATAATATTCATTTGTTTTATTAGTTTACAGTTTGTTAGTTTTCCAGTACTGTGTAAATATCCAGTCAAGTGGTTTTGAGTCTAATGCTGAGCTGGTCCTCTCAAGTACAGAAACACAAGTATGTATACACACACACCCACTCACTTAAACTTAAAATCACCAGGGACAACTCCTACTGAGTTCACAGGGGCCTTCTCGACTGAGCGTTGTGGGAGTTAACCGTAGTAGAGTTATACAGTGCTGATTTTACTGTGTAGGTGTTGAGGGTGAAACCCCACTGAAAACCCACACCAAGCCCGGCATGCTCCCTTTTCCTGGAAATACTCTACAGCATGGCCTTGATGTACTTCTCTGAAGAACTGTATGAATAAACCCCAAGACTTTCCCACTACAAACGCTTTCTTAGCACTGTAGGCAATAAACACAGCTCTAAAGTCAATTCTGGTTAAAAAAGAAATTGTTCCTTAAACAGGTATTAAGATTTATTGTAAGAGGAAGAGGAAAATTTGAAACAGACATAAATGCTACAGGTGCTAGACAATGTGAACAGAAATAAGTAAATATATATCAAAGTGCTCATACACCATGGTGTTTAATACACCATTCATTTACCATTTCCAAACTCTCTTTAACATATATACACAGTCATTTTTCATTATTGTGCCTTTGAGATTGACCAACACTATATAGACAAAAGTATTGGGACAGTAATTAAATAATTCAGGTGGGGCCTTACTTCCAGAGAAGGGTAATCTTAATTCTTCCACATGTCAAGACATTTGGACAATGCCATGCTTCCAACTTTGTGGACACCGTTTGGTGAAGAACCTTTTCTATTCCAGTATGACTGCACCACAGTGCAAAAAGTAAGTTGCATTAAAAATTCTGTTTGTATGAGTTTATAGCAGCAAAGCAGACCAAATCCATATTAAAATGTATCCGAATGCAATGGGGAAATTTTCAGGCGTCCCAATACTTTTGTCCATATAGTGTATGTATGTCATGTCTGTTATTACTAGCTGCCGTGCATTGAACTTCTACATGAATAGGTGAAACTAAACGGGCCAAATAAAATGTTGTAAATGCTACACTGGGACATTCAGGTTTTTCATGATATGGATAATTTCAAGTAGCAAGAAAAGAGCAAGGAGACTTTTTTGCACTGTTTTTCAAGTCCTGAACTGTGTGTGGTGGAATACTGGACCATTGTTTTAGAAGGCCAATAAAAGCCCTCTTTATTCTCTGCATTCCTCAAGTTCTTATGACAGTCAGTTGCATATTAATTGCATGCAATTACATACTAAGTTATGATTTGAAATCATATTTGATTCACGACAGATCCTGGGCTCTTTCCCAAAAAAAAACCCAACAAGACTAAATGCACAATTACTTTTCATCATATAATAAAGTAATATCTCCTGTTTTACTTATAAACTCAATGTGGCATTGTTAGCAGCATGGAATATGGAAGAATTGCTTGGAGCGTTTCAGTGAGTTATGAGAAAAATTATTGCTGTTGAAAACTATGAGTAAAATACTCATTGTCACTAATGGTTAGTCACTGGGGAAGCCGAAGGAGGTACACTGTATGGACAAAAGTATTGGGATGCTGTATGCTGTATGCAGACCAGTCAAGTTCTCATCCAGCCATGTCTTTATTGAGCTTGTTTTGTGCACTGGGACACAGTCATGCTGGAATAGAAAAGAGCCTTCCCTAAACTAGCATTGTCTGAAATGTCTTGGTATACTGAAGCAATTCTGTACTTCAATAATTAAAAGGTGTGTCCCAATACTTTTGTCAATAATGGTGGCCATGAAACCACTCTTGATTTTGTATCAGTACATATTAGAACATTATATGAGAACGTAATGATAAAGCAATATTAGCAACCTAGGGGGCACCTTGTTCTGTAAAATGGCCTTAAATAAATACAACACAAGAGAGCAGTAATATGGTACCTAATAACACCCATGAATCCACTATCAAAGTGTCCAGCTGGGTTGAATATTATGGGCTGAAGGAATTAGATCATTTTATGATTTTCCATTTCTCTAAGGGGCATATTTATCTTAGGCAACATCTTATGGAAGCTATCAAAAAGTAGCTTTTATATGCTGTTGTTTCCAGTTACCTTTTACGCAAGGCATTCATTCAGAACAGAGTTCGTTTGCATTTACTGTATACATCTTGGAGGCATGTTAACAAGAGCTGCCTCTGTAATTCTAAGGAGGGTTTGAAAATGAATGATGACTAATTTTGGTGTGTAAAAACAAATAAACATTATAAGTGGAAAAAACAGGATAAGGGTCCTTTAAAGTCTTTTTCCCATGAACACAAAATACGAAGTAATTTGATTTACCCGAAACCTATGAGCAAGGGTCCAGATTCGTCTTATAATTTGCTTACAATATGCAATCAATCAGTCATGCAAACTTAATTCTGATGTTTCTGTAACGGCTTACCTAGAATTTCTTTGGTAAGGATCCTGCATGTGGACATGCCCGGAGCCATTCAAATTAATTCCCAAGGGAGCATAAGACACAGCCACTCTTGCATGCCACATGCAATTCTGAGAAACGATTTGAATAACTAAGTAAATGAATGAAACGCACTGTTTCTAAAGGCGCACATGGAACAATATACCCATTATGGTACACACGGCCACCCAGCATGTTAAATTCCACAAATCAAATTATGTAATCTTTGCAACAAGAAGATACATTGTGTGAGTCTAGGGTAGCTAGTTATAATGAGATTGCTCAAATCTAGGGCAGTCTTGGGTGGTGTTGTTGAAGAAGGAATGTTCTGAGTTTAAAATATTTCTCTAGTTGTGCATCTAACCATCATATTAAGTGTGGTAAACTGAAGAGAATAAAGTATAAGTGGCTAGAGGAGGACCTAACTGGTTTCCAGTCAGAGAAACGTACTCTATTCCGGAGGAGCAGTAACTGAGGTAATGTTTTGGCTCCAAAATGATGCCATGAAGAAACCCATGAGGTAGTAGGGCTAAACTCTCCTTTCACAGCATTCACACTAGAAACTGTAGAATCTAGAGAATCTGTGTATAGCACTGCCAAAGGGTTGTAAGAAATTTAAGAATAGACTAAAAAGGGGCTGATTTACATCTAGCCCAGGCTGTGGATTCACGCAGTTGTGAAATATGTTATGACCTACTGTATGTTCTAAATACGTTCTCCATTCAGGCTAATGTTTTCCAAGCCCATGACATTCAGTACTGGTAGGGGAATGTATGATTGGCTGTATTGCAAAATACTGTATGTACAGAATTATTAAAGATTGAATTTTATTTTCAGAGAGTTGGATACAGCCAAATTGTGACTATCATTTCGTAGCTATGTTTAATGCAGTAAGGTTCTAAGTAGCTTCATAAGAAGTTGTTTTTTATTAACTGGATTAGCATGAAGATAACAGTGGTGACTTTAGGGCGCTCTACATGGACATTTGAAGCCTATAACTGCTCATACAGGTATTTTTTAACACTAGCATGTCCAAATGTTTTATGGAAACAGTTCCTTTTTCTGGTTTGGTCTTGGTGACCCCACCCCAAATACACCAGAATGACCAACAGCAGTTAGCACACAACTTTAAGGGTGTGAGGAGAAAGGAGCCAAACGACAGTTGGTGTTGCTCTTTAACCATTTGACTTTCTACCCTAGTTGGTTGTTTGGAATTTAAGACAAGCAATCCAATCAGATGATCCAAAAACCCTTTCATTGAGTCCACTCATATGTTGGGAATTAGTCACAAAGCTCCATCACAAAGCACCTTGAATGCTCCAGCCAATCCATCTGTTGCTCATTATTATCTTTTACAACCTCCAGTCCATTTTCTGTGGAAACAGATACAGAACTCACGTGAGCTGCAGTGTGCTACCGCTGTGATAAAAGTTCTGAGGAAACGGTTGAGACTGATGGTTCCCTTCTGTGTAACCAGAGGCCCTCTAATGAATTTTGTGAGGCTTGGTTGATTCATTACAAAGCCTTATCTAGGAAAGTCAACCCCTTTAGAATTCCAAAGCTAAATATCACATTTGATCAATTTTCCCTTTCACCAACGCACTGTCATTCAGTCTTGTGCTTGGTGCCCAGTATGTTTTTATTTATTCAAGCTACAAGATTGATGAAGCTAACCAGTAAAAGATGTCTGTAATCACTCATGGAGCCAGATGTATGTATGTATGAGCACAGACGCAGTGCAAACATGCCTTGATGCAACCACAACATGTGCCTGAATTTAACACTCGCTCGTCAAGCGCCGGGTTTACAAAAGCGCAGCTAGTCGTAAACAAGCTTGGGGCAAAACAGAATGTTCAGTAATGAAGAGTGCCGTTGATAAGTGCTTTCCCATCAAAATGTTCTCCAGAAGATTAATTCTACTCCATCTGAGAAAGTTAATTAAACGGTAACAAGGACTTCTCATGCAAACTACAACATGGCAACCCTTAGCAAAAAGGAGTATAGTTGAAGTTCATTTTATTAAGTATGCTTGAGTATAAGTATACCAAGAATAGGGACCATGTACTTGTAGTGTACTAGAAAGTATACTAATTTAATACTTCTTCAGAACATTTTTAAGTATTCTTTATAAACTTTCTTTATACTTATCAGTATAAGTTCACTATACTATTATGCATCCTGGCATATGCTGTGCTGCATTTTCTCACATTAGAACATCCTGATCCTGCAAGTTCCAACAGTGATATTATGTTGGTAAATTGTCTTTCAGAGAATGTTTGAGACCTGGCCTCTATCTAATCACTGTGTCAGCTGCCAGCAACACGACTTTTGAGTCCTGAACACATATTAACACCTTGTTTTAAAAACTGACGGACAACTGGATGTCTCAAGCTACTCAAACATTAGTAAATCAACCACATATATAATATCTACACCCACTTTTTGCATGTTTCTCCTATGTAGACCCCCTCAAATGACGAGCATGAGGAACTTTTTTTGCATTTCACCAAAAACACAGGCCATAAACTGCACATTTTGGCGCATGTTCTAGCTTTGTACATGACATGCAGGCAGGATGAATGAATGAAAGTGCAGGGGTTCATGTAGCATAGAAGGTAACGCCTCTGCTCTCCACATGTCAGGCTAGGGTTTGCTTTCCTGTCTGGGTAAACATGACACACCACACCAACAAGTTTCTGTGGGTAAGACGACTAACACTGCACTTGCCTGCTAGTTAACATGATTAATGTATCAATATATGTCTCAATATGTAAGTAACAGTGACTACTTCAGTAAATACTCCTGGCATAAACTTGCTTCTGTTTACACCTAACAGAACCCAACTGGTCGGGCTGTTGCTTGTATTCATGATCAGTAACAAATCTAGGTCTTCCACAAAGCCTACAGTGTTGTTTCAACCATCAGAAATGTGATTGATTAAATCCTCTTTCAGTTCCTAATTATGCTGGTGGTTAATCTTGCACATTAGGTCTTCAGCCATCATTGGAAGGTCTAACCAGTGAGAGAGTCTGCTTTGCTGTATTGTTTCTAAACAAAACTTGAGGGTAAAACTGTTCTTATGTTTAAATACAATCATGACTCTATCAAATAAAAATAAACTAAAATGACCAATATGTGTATCTTACCAGTTATAATCTAATAGTTCCATTGTAGTGGTGAGTTGAGATTGATTTTTGGATAATTAGACAGAGATTAAGATTAATTACTGGATAGTGAACTGTTAACTAACTAAACCAAAATAATAAATGAACAGAAAAAAACTGTATTAAACTGTATTGTATGAATCCCACAATCAAAAAATCAGTGTAGATGTGCTTCTTCAACAGAGCAGGTTTTATAAACTTCTTCCAGTCTTGAGTTGCTCAAGGTGAGCTGCAACATGACAACTAAAATTCATCCCTAATAAGAATAAAAGTCTTTTATTTATGCTGTCTACATGTGTGTGTGTGTGTGTGTGTGTGTGTGTGTGTGTGTGTGTGTGTGTGTGTGTGTGTGTGTGTGTGTGTGT
>JBBPDC010000028.1:1062472-1091053 GCA_037974485.1 Hemigrammopetersius urotaenia
CAGCATAACGCTGGCATCAGGGCAACAGAAATCCAGAAACAGAAAAATAAACAAAAACCCAGAACCTCGGCTAACGCCAGTCCGGACTGTGACACAGAGATTACTTTTATTTTACAAATTCATTTTTCTAAGCAGTATCTCTGAAAAGCAGCAAAAAAGCTTCTGAAGTTCAAAACCTTTATAGAATGTGTTTGTGTGATTTATATATGTTAATACAGTTGTGAAATCAATTCACATAAAAGAACAGTTTTCTCAGATTATAATCTTGCAAACCTAGACACAACTCACCACCACTTCATAATACAAGATCCCCAAAACCAAACTCAACAGAAAAGGACGCCCTCTAGTGGCCGCCAACCATCACAGCTTCGTACTGCTGCAATAGAAAAGGTTCTTCCCCAAACTGTCCCCTCACATAGCATTGCTATAGTAGTGTGTAACTAGTGTTGCAGTCCTGCATGTGTCCTTTTTAGGACAGTTCCTCCCTGTGTACATATGCACATTTTTATCTGGCATCACATTTGCACCCACTCCTCTATTTTTTCTGTGTTAACCCTTTATATAAAGTTCTACCCACCTCAGAGCATCAGGATATGACCTTATTATGGCATGTCACTTTGTCACATTGCTTTTGCCCCTCTACGCAAGCAGAGGTGACTTTATTAACATGTTAAGATTCACAAAAACATGGAAAATCCATAAGGTGTTTCAGACAGGGTATCGATCTGGCTCTCCACCTGGGATTTACGATTAACTGAGCCATCGCTCAGGTCCATCTTTTTTACTCAAACGTCTGTCTCAAAACGTCTGTGCTCTTAGAAAAGTAGAAATGGACATATGTCAAGAGTGCTTTCTGCATTGAAGCCAATGAACGAATCCAGGTGGCAGCTGAGGCTCACCTGAGGCCCGTGCAAGTGTCAGGGACTGTCTGCCTTCTCTCTGTGTCTCCCCATTGTCTCCACAGACGTGAGCATCTCTCACCACAAGCCACTCCACTGAGTGTGGATCAACTCATCTGGCCACCATTGCGAGTGAGTCTAAATGCATCTACTCGAACGAGCAGCCAAACATCACCCCCCTCTTTAGAGCTTGAGTCCCCTCTGGAGCGAAGATCCTCCAGTAATGTTTCCTGCTTTAGTCTTGTGTGAAGCTTGTTTTGGAGTACCTGTGCCTATGTTCATTATAACTCATTCTGTTTATAAGGTACTTCCTGCAGTTTTCCTTTTTACTATTTTTCTATTGTCATAGTTTTATATGTATCTGTGGTCCTATATTCACTCTCTTCAATTCTTTAATTTTGTAAAATGCTCAGCTAATGATAGTTGCCTTCAATATACCTAGGTTTAAATACATAAGCATTGTCCTAATCCTAAAAACGAATTATTCAGATCCCAATAGGCAAACAAAGGAAGACAGAGAATTGAAAAAATCAGCCTCAATATGCCCAGTTAATTTGCTTACAGTGTAGAAAAAGAAAACAGTGACATTTCATCAGTAATGTAATCAGCCTTTTAATCAAAGATGAATACACAATGAGTTAAACCTTTATGTTGTTGCAAGAATAATGATGAAAATTTGTTAAATCTCTTTGAAAATGTGTTTTCAGGGAGAAACACGGAAAAGTCAGAGCAAGAGGAACTTAAGGGTTGGAGCACAATGTAATCAACCTTCTAGTCATTTCTCACATTACTCCTGAGAGGAGTTTTCAGTAATCTTTTAAAGTTTCACACATCATTTTTCCACCCCTCCATTCTCTAATGGTCTATAGCCCCTCAATCATCAGTTTTGGTCTTCTACAGTTCCCTCATAATCTTTGGTCTCCTTTTTCTGGAGATCAAGAGACATTTTTGGTTTGCTAGATTCATATCACTAAATCACTTTTTGAATAAAAATCAGGCTGACCCTAACTTGCCATGTACATCCATATGCATCATGGGTGTAATAAATTAACAAGGAGCCTAACTGATCAACTATTGATGTCAGTCATACTGACCAAATAACAATGCATAATATTTAAAAATGTATTGAACACGAAAGCAGTGCAGACAACATGAATAGATGATATCATTGCTAACATTTCACTTTTTGCAAAAAGTTCTAGAAGAAGGAAAGGTATCAATAAAAAGTCAGCTGTGAGCAGCTACTAATATGAAGGCTTTCATTTCTCCATCAGTCTCTGTGGCCCCATAGCTACAACTCCTCAGGGCTCCTTCATGATTCTCAGTATTCCCAGAGAGAGGAGGCATCCAGTTTAGCAGCGTCACACTTGAGCGTGCCACCCTGGTCTCCACGCAGATATTTGCCATTACTGCCCTTGATGCCTACTCGTCCATGCTCTGGGAACTCTAGGAAGAAGTCCTCGGGTTTGTCACTGTCCGAGCACACCAGACCACTCCCAGAGACGTACCAGAACCTCCCATTACCACCTGTGGAAGAAACAAACCAAGTATTTTAAAGCTTTTATTCAATCATAGCCTAGGCCATTAGCAAGATAAAGAAGAAGAAATTGATGCTAGCTATATACAATGAAAATTGTTTTATATATATGTAAGGCGCAGCAAGGGCTAACTGTGATTTTGATTCACTGTGCGGCTTTAAAATTCTAAACTGGTACAAATAGTACTTGTGTGTTCTATAAAAGGTGCACATTTTTTCTGAGAGTGCAGAAAAATTGGATAATTGTCATAGCAAAACCCTTAAAAATAATGCCACCAAAAAGAGCTGTGTGCTGAAACATATGTGGTTCCCAAAAGCAGTAGTTTCCTCCCCTGGTACCAAATAGTTTTCAAAAGTGGGTGCTAGAGCATATTTAGGAACCAGTTGATACCCGATCTTCATCCATTGGCTTACTTTTTATGTGGTATGCGCCATCACTGAAGAGCATTGAGAAGATGTCATAAACAGAGCGGTTGGCATCCAGTGTGTTGGAGCTTTTGTGATGACAAACAAATCCGTTCTCCCCTCGCAAGATCAGGATAGGGCGGTTGATCAATTTCAGCAAGAACAGCTCGTCTTCACCTAGAGGAGATCAAACCATGGAGAGAAAAAGAGAGAGAGAGGGGGAGAGACAGAGACAGAGAGAGAGAGAGAGAGAGAGAGAGAGAGAGACAGAGAGAGACAGACAGAGAGAGAGAAAGAGAGAGAGAGAAGAGAGAGAGTTTTAGCATTGAGCCATTTTTCAGTTGTAGTAGGCTGTCTCGGCTCCTTTTACTCACCCACTGTGTCACTGACGGCCGCGAGTTGGCCATTTTTCTTGGTGCAGACATACTTTGCATTACTTGCCTTCAGAGCTACTCTGCGACCAAGCCATTCAATCTCAAACATTGTGTTGGCCTCGCTGTTGGAGAATGAAAAGAGATGGTATCAGTTCAGGGGTTATTATTACAGGGTGGATAATTGCATTTTCATTTCCTCTTCAAATCCTCTCTCTTACATTTGGGATCTTTTTATGGATCTGATGAGGAAACAGTATAGCAGCAGATGAGTGAATGGCTGAACTACATTTTCAGCTGAGCTAACAACATCTGACGGATTTCGCTTACATTTCTGTGGCCGTGGACTGGATACCTCCATGTGAGACAAGTGTCCAGTAGTTCCCTGCATTTGTTCTAAACATGCACTTCTTTGTCTCCTTGTCAATTTCCATCTGAAAGGTTTCCATGTCTGTTTCGACATCCTGATTGGCTGAGATGCTGACACCTGAAAAAAAGGGCACATTTAGGTGATTACTGTGGTGGTCAAGTGACTTCTCGATGAAAACTCGACGATTCCTAAAATATGGTGATGAATTGCATCGACCTTTTAAATCTCTTACAGCCTCAAATGCAGACAAGTAGTGTTGATGACCAATTAATTGAGTGCCTGCATGTTTTAGTGTCGTCATTGAGTTTCCAGTTTCCAGAATATTCATTTATAATTCCCATAGTAACATTCACTATATGGTCAAAAGTATTGGGACGCCTGACCATTACACCAACAGAGTCTTAAAATGACATTGCATTCAAATACATAGACTTTAATATGGGGTTAGTACCCCCCTTTGCAGCTATAACAGCCTCTGCTCTCCTTAGAAGGCTCTCCACATTTTGGAGTATTTCTGACGGAATTTGTGCCCATTCATTCTGTAGAGCATTTATGAGCTCAGACACAATCTCCATTCAAGTTCATCCCAAAGTTGTTGGTTGGGTTGGAAGTTACATCTCTGTGTGGTCCAGTCAAGTTCTTCCACACTGAACTCATCCAGCCATGTCTTTATGGACCTTGCTTTGTGCACTGGGGGACAGTCAGGCTGGAATAGAAAAGATTCTTCCTCAAACTGTGTCCACAAAGTTGGAAACATGGCATTGTCTAGGTATGCTGAAGCATTAAGATTGTCCTTCACTGGAAGTATGGGGTCTAGCCCAAACCCTGAAAATCAGAACCCAATACTTTTGTCCATATAGTGTATTTATCTCTCTGTGGTAAACCATAACTATCAGAGCTAGACCATTTTTGGGCTGTAAATGTTAAAGTATTTGAAATTATAATGCTCATTTCAACTAGTATCCCTAAGAGATTTTCAGTGTGTTAGTAAAAGGCTACCTGGCTTGTAATAGACATTCAATATATTTTATTTGAACCTTGTAATAGAGATTAACTTATATTTTATCTTGTATGTTTCAACTTTACAGAGTACATAACCCTGGCATAGAGCAGCTACCACTGCTTTCCATTTATTAAAGTGAGCTGACAGAAACCCAGTTACAGCTCATATCGTCAGCCAGTGATTTAAAGACTTCCAGATGCCCAAGAGCAGAGTATGTGAGTGATACAGGCTGGAAGTGGAGCAGCACAATTTTGCCCTGAACAAGGAATGGCTTTTTAGAATATTGAAGCATCTTTTGCTCCATAATTGTACCAGTACTACTTTAGCCCACAAGCCTTTTTTTTCACACTTATGGCATCTGCATACCATTAAAGACTTGTCAGCGGGACTTCAGCCACCTGCATGCACTTGTCATTTGTACACAGGGTTTCAGAAAAACTGTATAATTCTTGAAGTGATGTGTGCTGTCTTATCTGTATGTTCAAGATTAATAAATACAATAAGCATGTATAATGTGGAGCAGCTATGAAGTGGGGTTTCACTGATGTGTGAGCAGGCAATGAACGAAGAGTCTAAAATGGCAAAACCAGAGGGGAGTTAAAGTGCAACCAATTTACAGAATGTTTTGAGCAAAGAGCAAAGGTTTCTGCCATTCCACTCACAGACTGTGACCTGGAGTGATGTTTATCTCACAAAATGTGTCCCACTCATTGTAAATCAAAATCTGATTAGCTAATTTCCCCGACCGCTTCCTAATTACGCTGGTAGTTAATTTTTCAAGTAAGGCCTGCAGGAGGTGGACTACTTATATACTTCATCTTAAAAATATATAAGTATTGAATTTTCTCCTGGCAATCCAAGATTTTAACCCTATTGTTTCCAACCAACACTTAAGAAACTTAAATAAGAATAGTAGTACTGCAGTTCTTGCTTTTAAATAGATGATTATATTAAAAACAAAAGAGGTAACATTTAGATACATGTATTCAATTCAAGACATTGTCAGGCCTAAAAGTCAATGAGGATTCCCCTTTGATTTACAAATGAGTGGCATTGTTTTTATACCTTTTGGCCCCATTTAGAAGTCTTTGGTAGCATCTTTTTACATGGTGTACTACTATAAAAACATGCATTTCAAGGTGTCAAATGCGGCCCATATGTTTTTCAGATTAGCGATATTATAAAAACTTATAATATATAATAATCATTTAGAGTTTATGACATCCACTCAATCCCCTACAAAATCATAATACCAGCCACCACAACATGAGTGTGTCCATATGCATATGCAAAATCATATCCTTTCTAAACATCTTCTGTAAAACTTGCCTTACTGTGCCCTTAACCTGACCACAATATGGCTGCCCAGCATTTCGCTAAACCGCTAATCACTCCATGTGTCTCTTTCACTTTCTCTGAGCCCGTTGTTTAAATAACACTGTCCGTGGTATTAAATCCATGCTCCCGTTTAGCGTGGGCCAGACTGTGAAGGATGAGGTTCAAACGAGATACCTCAGAAATATCCGTCAACCTTTCCCGTAAGCCTGTTACTAGCGTAATCCTGCACACACACCCTTCAGCCCAGCCTTCTCATTTGCTTGCTGCAGTAATTCTTTCAGAGGTGCAATGCAAATCTGTGATGAAGGGCCCACTAAGCAGCTTTAGGTGCCTTGCTCCAACCAACATAAAGAGTGTGTGTGTTTGGGGAGGGGGCAGGGGGGCATTTCCTATGTTACAGTGAACAGAACTCAGTATACACAGCGTACTGTGAAACTTACGCTAAGCATTTCATGTACTACCACTGTACTATAATGTACCACAGTAAGGATGCATAAAATGATTTGGTTGCTATCATACATTTCCTTTTTGAGGAGCTTTTGGTTATGGTAGCCACTGAATAGAACATTATCCAATGAAGCTTCCTCTTTTAATTCATTTTCCGGCTGGGGTGTCATCAATACTTTATAGCAGATAAGGACATAATACTATTGTTTCTCAGGGTCTAGCAAAAACCCAGCCAAACGTTATAGGAAATTAGGAACTAAGAGGTTTAGTATTTACTCTCCCCGTGGTATGCTCTCCAAATCAATGTTAAATGCACATTTGTCTTGGGTTCTATCTTCCTTTCAGGTACTATCCCCACACAGCTCATCACGACACTCCTCCTGAGTATTACGCTCCTCACTCTCACTCAATGAGTAATAGTAGAGGTATTTAGCAAGTGAAGGGTTCATTCTAATAATAGCAGCGGTTCTTTGGCTCATTGATAGGAATTACACCAGGGCACCAGGACATGTCTGACTGAATTCATCTGCAACTCCTTTAATCTGCACTCGACAAAGCCCATTAACTCTGAATGCTTCCCACAAAACCTGTAAATATCTGGCCAGATGGTTATGAGCTGATGGCTGATGACTTCTGTTGCAGTTTTCTGGTTGGCAGGGTTTTTTTGTATGATCTGGTTGTAAGGAAGGTCTTTGGTGCACTTTTGCTTTGGTCATCTAGCAAATGTATTCTTTTCAAAGCAGGTTTTCAACTTGGTATTAAACTGAAAGGGAAATAAGTGCCTTAATTTCCACCCATCACACCTCATCGCCATGTCTCCACCAAACCTCCTATTCTGCTAAAAATACATCACTATCCAAAATCCAAAATCACTATCCTTCCAATTATTCCAGCGCTCCATTTATCTTACAGGTAGCCTATAAAATGTCATTCAGAGAAAGGCAGTGCTCTATTTCTTTTATCTTGTTATTTTTCTTTGTTTTTTTAATGCAAGTACCTCTAGCCTATGATTTATTTTAGCAAATAAAAAATCATATAAACAAGAATAAAACAGACCTTTCTGAGAAAGGCTGTAAATGCCCCGTGTGCCCTGTAGTACTTTTGTCCCACGTAAAAGCTCGCAATATTGTCTGATAGCACTCACTGTTCACAGTGGTTACATCAAAGTGTGTTTCACAGTTCACATTTTAGAAACGGACAAAAGGAATTTCAGACAGAAAGGATAGTGCTAGGATGGTGTTCGTTTTTTGCAAACTGTGCATTACTGAATCCACTTGCTTGTAAAGTCATTTAGCTGTTAAGCACGTAAAAAACGTCTGCTAAAAGGAAAAAGGGTTACCTTGACGGACGGATACATATCTTTTGTTGGCTGCCTGAAAAACCACCTGCGGATGACTTTCCTCCAGATCAAAAAGCTCATCTTTGCCTGGTTTGGTACATTTCCCCGACTTCAAGGTACCAGTAGGACCCAGTGGGGTCAGGTATTTCCCTTCATTATCTTTAAAAGCCAGCTTGCCAGACCTGAGCTCCAGCGTGTAACCTGTCTGGGGCCCATACTCCTTCACTAGCTTGCCATCGTTACTGAGAAAGCGATTGTCACAAGTCTTCAGGCAGTACTTGCCATCCATGTAGACCAGGGTGACCAGAGAATCCACACCCCAGGGAATGTTGCTGTCCACCGAGATTTCACTGTCTGGAGCAGACAGATGGGCATAGCGTTTGCGAGCCACACTCAACAGGTTAGCTTGAGGGTGGAGGGCCAAGTGGACAGCCCACAGCTCAGCCTCTCCGATGGCCTGGGCGAAGCAAGACAGGTAGTCTTCCGAGCCTCCAAAGTAGCGAAGGTATGGTTCAGACTGCAAGGCCCAACGGCCATCTGACTGGGCCACAATCAGAAAACGGCAATCAGAGTCTGGTACCTCCGCCGCACAGCTCACCTTACCATCTTTATCTGTGGCTAAGTAACGGCCAAGGTGGCTGCGCAAGAATACGACCTGACCATCCTGGTCGTCCTGCTCCAGGGTCCAGATCTGTTTCTTCTTCAAACTGGTGCCAGATGCATTTACCTTGAAGCCAAACGCCTCAGCTGTGAGGTAGCGGTTGCCATTGTTGATGAGCCCAAACTGGAGCTTTAAAGCTTTGTTTATTCCATTGGTGGGCATTTTGATTAAACAGAACACTGTTGTTAGTAAAGTTAAAATGAAAGGAAGTTAGGGGAAAGCTGGATAAGGTCACAGATTGTTTAGAAGTTTCTTTGACTCGAGGTTATAGTTCCTTCTTAATAGTTGCAATAATCCCTTTAAGGCTCTTCTTATCATAAGGTCCTAGTTTCACTTGCCCTTCTGTTCTATTTCAGATTCTCCCCCAGACTTTTTTGCTTGTCTTCTGGAACCCCTCTTGATGCTCCTCTTGTTCATGGGAAAGCTGGCGCCACTCTTCACTGTTACATCTCACTAGCACCCACTGCACTCGCGCAGGTGCCTGCTTTCTGTTCCCTAATCAGCATGGATTAAACTCAGCAGGACACTGCACCTCAATCCAGCAAGTCTCTGACGTCACACTCCATGGCTCTGACCCCTCCTCTTTCTCCCTCTGTCTCTCCTTCTCCTTCTTTTAACCTTTCTGTACACCCATGCTCATTAGACCATGCCCAGTCCCTATTTTGCTCCGACTGCAGCATGGTTTCTCTGCTGTTCAGATTACATTCTGCTCTGAAAACCTACGTCAGGTGATCAACAGTTCCTTTGCAGCAATGCTCAGCTTGTGGATTATCCAGGATCTTCCGATGATCCACTGTTTAGTGGCTCAGGAGTAAAGTTCCTCATCTTTTGAAGCTTTTGCCCACTTACCCTCTGATTGTGTGGCAACTGGGCAAAGGTTTACTGTGCAGGGCATGCATCACCTGATTTCCATGAGTTCAGTAAGCCTCCCTTTATGAATACAGTAAGATTTTGCCCTTCCCCCATACATACAAAGTCTCCTTTCACCTTTGTCTTAGGTTTTCTTTTCCCCCCACTGAGTGTCCCAAATTTACATCCACTTTGACTGCCTATAAGCCATTCCTTTTCACACTACAACTTTTTTGCCCTATATGTCAATCCTACAAGCAGACTGACTGCTTTGCCATTCCTTGTTCACCTCCTTATTTCCAAGTCAAATATCCCATATTATTTTACTAAGACAGAGTAGAGCACCTTTCCTACCACAAGGCCTTTCTAAGGGCATTACTGATCACACGCTTCTCTGTGGGAGTTTCTGTGGCCTGAAAATTCAGAGCACTCAGAGCAACCACAAAATGTCGTCAGAAGATCCCATCATTACCTTCAAAGGACCTAGCCACACTATCTGTTCCCATGACATAGGAGATACTGGAGAGGATTGCTATTGAAATCCCAGACCACCAAGGGAGACTTTAATGTCCTTACTCTGTGGGAGGTAACCTATGGAAAAAGGAGCATTACTTCTATGCAACACCGACAGTGACTGTATTTGTGGTGATAATTATGGTGTTGCGGGTTAATCTGGACACATGCTGATATTCATGAATATATGAAAATAACCTATCATTTTTAATGAAAGCATTAAAAAACAAAATTTGAAGTCAAGGCCCAGTATTCTTCATTTTTCATACATTTTATTGACCAGCCTATTGCATTTGTTATCAGCCTTTAGGGCTGATACATGAGCTTTATTCTGATTGTCTGGCCTGTATTGGGCCTCAATTAAAGGCCAGTGCAGCATGAATCGCTCCTTTAGCTTGCACTGAAGGAGCTGTAGGTAAATGTGTTTGTTTTCATGACACCACAAAAACAGTAAATTCAAAACTGGTATTTTAGCTTACAAATGCTAAATAGATTTGGGGAGGGAGGCATTATTTTGACTTTGGCTACATTCATTTTCTGTAATGCTTAATCCTCACTGGTCTCACGGGTACCCAGAGGCTATCCTGGGGCCAACGGGCGCAAGGCAGGGTCTTAACCCTGGGTGGGGCATCAGCCCGCCGCAGGCTGCACTGTGGCAACATTTATGTAAAACATGAAGGAAGGAATATTCAGTTTTCCATGATATTCCATGATAAAATTATATGGTTTTTGGAAGATGATGTTCATGCTTGTTTATGACATTCCATTTAGCATCACATACAGTTTTATGGAGGCTTGATAAAAAGTTTACGTAACAGCATCGCGAGTTAAGTATTAACCTTACTGACAAACAGCAGCATCGTGCAAATGTCAAGTCAGTTTCACAAGTACAGTGGAAACATGGTCTTAAATGAATACCATAATTACTTGGAACACATTTCATCAGACATGACCCTGTAAAAACCACACTAGAACCTCCACGATATATTGTTCTTTCTTAAATATGATTATCCGTAGTGCATCTGATTCTTAGTCTTTGTTTTAATTATGCTCAGGTCATAGATACCAAATTGTAATGAATACATCCTCTGCATCTGCTGTATGCTGTTATTTAACAATACCGTGACAAATGCCCATCACTGCTAATAGGATTTGGTCCAGTAATCAGTAAGGCAGTCACTGGTGTGGACTGAAAGAATATCCTGGATGTGTTATAGTTTGAAACAGAGGAGAACACTGTGAATGTATATGCAGAGTAATTGTAGATAAAGACAAACTGGTGCAAGACGGCACCGTCCGAATGACAAAAGTGAGATACATGGGAAGAGTCAAGCACAGACCTTCTAAATGTAAGTGTGCTAAAATGTGTAAAATCCTGCATAGACTAAGATAACATTTTATCACATTTGACTAAATGAACAATACGCTGGATCAAACTGTTTTAATGTTATTAAAACAAGGAGGATGGAATGTAGAACATTCAGTGCTCTAATGAGAAACCACAGCTGAAGCTTCCTGTATTCCTCCATTGTTGTTTCATTCAGTCTTCTGTCAATTTATCCAGGTTTCCTCCCTCTCCGTGCATTATTCTTTTCGTAACTCTGTCCTGGACTGTGTGTTTTTTTAAGAGCTAAAACACTGAAATAGGTGTACATATGATTCCACAAAATACCTTTTTAATAAGCCTTTAATAGACTGTAGGCCTAAAAACCTGCCTATACATTATGGATATTAGTATTGGGACGCGCCTGTTTTTCAGGGTTTGGGTTAGACCCATTATTTGCAATGAAGGGCAATATTAATGCTTCATCATATCAAGACACTTTGGACAACGCAATGCTTCCAACTTTGTGGACAAAGTTTGGGGAAGAACTTTTTCTATTCCAGCCCCAGTGAACAAAGCAAGCTCCATAAGAACATGGTTGAATGAGTTGGGTGTGGAAGTTGACTGGCCACACAGAGCCTTGACCTCAACACCATCCAACACCTTTTGGGATGAACTGGAACAGATATAGTGAGTCAGGCCTTCTCGTCCAATGTCAGTGCCTGAAGTTATAAATGCTCTACAAAATAAATGAGAACGAACTCCCACAGAAACTCCAAAATGCTGTGGAAAGCCTTCCAAGAAGAGTGGAAGCTATTATAGCTGCAAAGAAGGACCAGTTCAGGCTTCACAACACTTTTGTCCGATAATAGTGTTTTGGTTTTAGTGCCTTCAGGCTTTTCTATGCCACACCATAAAAACATCAATAAGGCAAGCTGCCACTAGCTGCCAACATACATTAAATGTGATTTGAGCAGGCGGACAATTTTGACAGTCTGACAAAAGGATTTTTTTTAATGGGACTCAAGCAACATGTGTAGGTGGATTTCATGTGTTTTATTTTCACCCATCTGGCATGGCGTCACAGAGTGCAACAAGAAAAAAGACATTAAGTAACATATTTGTATTTTTATGTGCTGTAGTGTAAACTGCTTCAAGATTTCAACAAAAAGCCTGCTTCTGAATATTAATAGTACAGTAGAGACTTCTAGCTATGTTGTACAGACCATTCTACTCTACTGTCAAGTTTTAATTGCTCACAACAGTGCAATGCATATAACATTAGCATTATCTGTCTGCCAGATACAGTCTTTAACATTGAAAATATTGAAATCTAATCTCATAACTGCATTCAGTTCACTAAAATGGTTGTTCCCCTCCCTATGGCGCTTTTCACTGTCCCAAGGAACCATGCCGTACTGCAAACAAATGTTTTTCAAGACAAATAAAGCAACTCGTACACGTGCTGTGCTCAACGGCACGGCCGAAAGCGACAACAAAACAAAATTTGAAGTCAAGGCCCAGTATTCTTCATTTTTCATACATTTTATTGACCAGCCTATTGCATTTGTTATCAGCCTTTAGGGCTGATACATGAGCTTTATTCTGATTGTCTGGCCTGTATTGGGCCTCAATTAAAGGCCAGTGCAGCATGAATCGCTCCTTTAGCTTGCACTGAAGGAGCTGTAGGTAAATGTGTTTGTTTTCATGACACCACAAAAACAGTAAATTCAAAACTGGTATTTTAGCTTACAAATGCTAAATAGATTTGGGGAGGGAGGCATTATTTTGACTTTGGCTACATTCATTTTCTGTAATGCTTAATCCTCACTGGTCTCACGGGTACCCAGAGGCTATCCTGGGGCCAACGGGCGCAAGGCAGGGTCTTAACCCTGGGTGGGGCATCAGCCCGCCGCAGGCTGCACTTTGGCCGAAAGCGAGCCACAGCTAAGCTTTCTGATTGGTCAAAATGTTATCCAAATATGGCCATGTTTTTAACTATCTGGGCAAAAAAAAAAAAAAACAACAATGGAGATACATACTAGCAACTGGGAATTCAAGCACAAGTACAAGCCCTGAAGATGCATTTCAGTGGAAGTTTTCTATGATACAAATAAATTAATCTTAGCTAGATAGGTTAGCTTAAGAATGGCATGAAAAAAATTAATAAAGACCAAAATAACAAAAGCAGCTACGATTAAAACAAAAAAACCAACCTTCTCCTAGTTCGACTCCATGGACGCAGTTTTGAGATAACCCCTGGCCATAAACTGTGTGGCGAGTATTATGCTGCCAGGGCAAAAGAAACACCATTACTGAGCTGAGATAAAAACATCACAGGACAGTTTAGGTACAGCACGGTTCCTGTATGCCTGGGGAAAAGTGCCTCAGTCAGTACACTCATATGTGCTATTACTATAGCAACCAATTTACAAATAGGAGTAAATGCAGCTACAGTCTGAGCATACAAACCAGATCTGTTCTCTTGTAAATCTGAACAATCTAAAAATCAGATGTTAGAAACAAACCTGATTTGGTCTGCAATGTGAACAAAACACTTTCTTTATTCATTTATTTCTACATGCATTTACATTTACAACATTTAGCAGACATTTTTATCCAAACGACTTCCATTCCCTAACTACAGGGGGCAGTCTACCCCCTTTGGGTTAAGGGCATTGCTCAGGAACCCAGTGGTGGTTTGCTGAAAGTAGAATTCAAGCACATGACCTCTTGGTCCACAAGCAATTATCTTACCCACTAGGCCACTACCACCCCCCATGCTTATGTCTGCCAAAATGACTCCGATCTGTTGGTTCACTAACCATGTGCTTGGTGGAATCAGTGCCATTTCAGATTATGACCACATCAGGTCTTTAATCCTGATACTTGCTTTTGATACAGCATGAAGCGGTTTAGCTGAAATCAGTCTTACCTATAGAATTAAATTCACCTTAGTGTGAGAATACGTGGTCTACAGGTAAGGCTCTATTGTACTAAGATACTTTGGTAACTCCCAAATGTCGCAAGATATTAATGAGTACAGTATAGAACTGAACACTAATGTTAATCTAACATTACATGCCCGCTGCTTTACTGTATTACTGGAGCACACGACAGTAACACCACTACAATACATTACTATATTACTGGAGCACACGACAGTAACACCACTATAATACATTACTGTATTACTGGAGCACACTACAGTAACACCACTATAATACATTACTGTATTACTGGAGCACACTAAAGTAACACCACTATAATACATTACTGTATTACTGTAGCACACTAAAGTAACACCACTATAATACATTACTGTATTACTGAGGCACACTACTGTAACACATCTGCAGTACATTATTGTATTAGTGAAACACACTGCAGTAACACTACTGTAATAATTAGCTATATAACTGAAAGCCCATTCTCTGACCACTCCTGAAGCTTGTGACCTCTTGTGTTGTTGAATGACGCTCCTGCAAACTGAAACTCTATTGTAGTCATATGTTCACAGCTGCACTAGGTCACTGTCTCTCTATTATTCATCAGCTTCAGCATTGCTGCAGTGGACCTCTGCACTGCAACAGCTCAAGGCCTGAAGCACTTTCACTCGGCCAATGCTAAAACACGTTAGACACAACCTATCGTTAATGTGGCCTACAGGCATAATCCTGCTGTCTAATCCTCCCTCAAGACAAGTGGCCATGGCGTAAGGTCAACAAGTAAATCCTTCAAATAAGGCTTTGAGACTAACAAAATGTGATCTGCTCCACAAACACAGTGAAATGCCTATCGATGCTGAGTTTGACCCACTGTTGTATTGTTGAATAGATCGATTTGTACTGCTATTAGGCTGACCTGCTGTAGGCTATAGCTACACTATGTGAACAAAAGTATTGGGACGCCCCCCTGTATTACACCAATGGGTACTTAAATTACACTCCATTCAAATACATACATTTTAATATGGAGCTCGTCCCCATTTGCAGCTGTAGCAGCTTCCACCCTTCTTGGAAGGCTTTCCACATGATTGTGGCGTGTTTCTGTGGAAATCTGTGCCTATTCATTCTGTTGATCATTTATGAGGTCAGGTTGGACATACAGGTCTGGCTCGCAATCACTGTTCCAGTTCATTTCAAAGGTGTTTCAATGGTGTTCAAAATGTGTTGGTATGCTAAAGCATTTCGACTGCCTTTTACTAGTAAGGGGCCTAGCCCAAACCCTGAAAACAGGTGTGTCCCAATACTTTTGTCCATGTGGTGTCACTTAAAACAGTGTGTGCTTTTAACGCTTCATCTGTAAGAATTAACGACGTACTGTCTTAGATTACACAGTGTAGTGTTCTGGTTTTGTCTTTATAGATGTCACACTACTTCCGTTTTTAGAAGAAGAAACATGTATATTAAAAAAAAGAACTGATGAATGTTTTTTCCCACCTGTTTTCTGGAAGGTTTCTCTTCTAGTGCTGCGATTGGTCAATCGTGCGCAGTGTGCGGCGGTACGTCACGCTATGAGATATTAGCTAATCAGAATACAGGAGTCCACATTATTCCAGCCAATCGTAGCTAAGGAGGCGGAAGAAGTTGCAAAACGGGTGGGAAACAAAAAAATGAGTCGAAACACGACCATCCCTCTATGTGCAACACACTGCTGGAGGGAGCAGGGGCTGAAGATAGTTTACATCATTTTAACAACTTCATTCCCAGGTAATTTGTCTTAATTATATTATGTGTTCAGCTATTCTGAAAATATTTATTTAAAAATGTTTAATACCCTACAACTTTTTGTAAGGTTGTTGTGTATAGTTTGCGTTTAATGTATTTCAACAATTTGAAATGTTCTAAAACAACAACAACTACAACAACAAAAATGATGATAATTATGATACTACAACAACAACAACAACTTCTTCTACTACTACTACTACTACTACTACTACTAGTAGTAGTAGTAGTAATAAAAGTACTAGGTCATATATATTTATATTGCATTTTGTGTAAATGTAAACATGTTGACCATGTGCACACTCTTTCACGTGTACTTTCTTTCTGCTATTTGCCCCCTCATAAATAATATGGATGCTACTGATGTGGCCTACATTCAACTTACATTTGTACTGACTCTGGGTCAGTGAGGTGAGTCAGGGAAGATGAGGTGATAAAGAGGCAGTGTTCCTGTTTCCACTGGTGGTAACCTGACCATAACTTGGGGCAAAAGCATTGAGTAGGGCTCTGTGCTGATTTTTTGGCGGGCGGCGGGCGGCTGACCTAATATTCACTATATGGACAAAAGTATTGGGGCATGCCTGTTTTTCAGGGTTTGGGCTAGACCTCTTACCTCCAGTGAAGGGCAACCATAATGCATCAGCACTGCACATTCTTGACAACGCTGTGCTTCCAACTTTGTGGACCAAGTTTGGGGAAGAACCTTATCTATTTCAGTATGATTGTGTCCCAGTGTACAAAGCAAGGTCCATTAAGACATGGCTGGATGAACTCGGTGTGTAAGAACTTGTCTGGCCCACACAGAGTCCTGACTTTAACCGCATCCAACATCTTTGGAAAGAACAGTTTCTGTTAGCCTTGTTTGCTCAGACAGGCAGTTTCAACTTACCTGATAAGACCAGGAGCACATTTTTGTACATTTTGACATTCTGTATTTAAGTAGCACTTGTAGGAGAAGTTTGTGGGTTTTTTTTCATCAATCTGTCATCATCAGAGTGAAACAGGAAAGTGGATCACATAGCTTTAAAGTGCTATTTGTATTTTAACTGCTTTAAGATTTAAACAAAAAGTCTATTTCTGAATATTACAAACTTTTATCTATGCCGTACAGACCATTCTACTCTACTGTCAAGTTTTTTTTTTGCTTTTTTGTTGTGAAATATAACATTAACATGGTCTTTCTGCCAGATATGGTCCATAAGGAATTGAGATCTAAGCTCATAATTGCAACCGGTCCACTAAAATGGTTGTATTTGATTGCAATGTAATATAAGTCCCTGTTAGTGTAATTGTCAGACGTCCTAATACTTTTGTCCATATAGTGTATCACAACAATAAACTGGGCCAGCCGAGTCTCCGCACGTGGCGGGTAAATAATGTACGAGGTGCTTGAATTTCAAACTGAAAGTTGTCTCTGCATGCATGGATAGTCTGAGAGATTGCTTTTTCTATGGACTTAAGATGCCATTTAAATCTCACACTAAGGGGCCACATAACTTTTGTGCGTGTGGTGTAAAGAGTGATTAAACTAAAACAGAAAAAGTACGACATTTTCTATTAATAACAACTACTGGCGGTTTTCTCAGGTAAGTTGGATATTTCAGTATTTCAGTAATGAGGACTTGTTTGCCCTCTAGTGGTCAAACTGTGGTACTGTAACATGCCACCTTCTTAGTGGCATCTTTTGTGCTGATCTGAGCATTTCAAATGAAATAAAATGTTACAATAAAGCTAAAATGCTAAACTCCTATCTGTCCCTAAGCACAGAATGGCTGATGATGATATCGCTGCGCTGGTGGTAGACAACGGCTCTGGCATGTGTAAGGCTGGCTTTGCTGGGGATGATGCCCCCCGGGCTGTTTTCCCCTCCATCGTGGGCCGTCCCAGACACCAGGTGAAGAACAAAGTCACCTATTTTTTCCTTCTGTATCTTCCTCTGGTCCAAAAACTTGTGTTCTTCTTACACACGTCTCCCATTTAGGGCGTCATGGTTGGCATGGGTCAGAAAGACAGCTATGTGGGTGATGAGGCACAGAGCAAAAGGGGAATTCTCACCTTAAAGTACCCCATTGAGCATGGCATTGTCACCAACTGGGACGATATGGAGAAGATTTGGCATCACACTTTCTACAATGAGCTGCGTGTTGCCCCTGAAGAGCACCCTGTCCTTCTCACCGAAGCACCACTCAACCCCAAAGCTAACAGGGAAAAAATGACCCAGGTGGGAACCTCTAACATCTATCCTCAGACCCAAGTTCCAGCAGAATCCCAAGAGAAGGTCTATCATGCTCAGTGCAACATAAAAGAATAAAAGATAACAAGACAATAGAACAAAGTAGACAATAAACAATAGTGCAACACAATAAACATTAGTGTAAAATATAACACTGTAACACTGACATTGCTTTATGCACTACCTTAAAATTACCTTTATTCTGTCCTTAATTTCCCATACAGGAAAATAAGATAAAGACAGATTAAGGCTGATTAAGGAGTAAAACTACTGAATTTTCCCCTTAATTTTTCACATTTTCAACTTAAATAACAGAACCCCTTGAATGAATGCCTTAAATTTAAGATTATGGGGTTTGACACTCATGCCTTAAATCTAATTTTAAGGTAAAATTAAGGGGTAAGTTTTACAAATGAATGGCCACTTCATTCTAATTAATGAGTCATAATGAGTAATAATTTTCAGGGGTAAATTAAGGTAGGGTTAAGCACATTTTAAGTACATTGTGTTTCATAGTCCCCGACCCTGAGTGCGGGACAAAGATAGATAATGGATGGATGGATGGATGTGTTTCATAGTGATAGTAATATATCGAGATCCGAAGGGGATTTCCACCATTTATTTTCAAAATGTATGCATACCTGAATCATTAAAATGAAAACAATGTCATTCAGAGTTATTCAATGAGGAAGGCACCATTCTAGAGAAATTGTATTCGGAACAGTGGTGTAGAAGGCATTTCACAGAAAGTTATTAGACAAATTGGTTATGCATGTGCTGCCTCATTGCTGAGACTTAGCTGCAGTGACAATGAGACAAAATTTTGGTCTAAAACATATTTTTGAGTGTATCACTATTTTGCCATCATCAGCATCACCTTTAAAACATTAACCTGCAGTTAATGTCTCTTTGGATAGAAATTAAAATGGTCATATCTGGACTATACATGATATATTACAGTGCTATTATATATTATAGTGCTATTACAACTGCTTTCAGGATGTTACTCAGATTTTGTTGTGGAGTAGCCCTTTAACATACTGCAAACTACTTACTTTGCCCAAGACTTGGTATTGACGACCAGCTCAGCAGATACTAAACTGACCCAGATGGAATCATTTACTATAGCTGTCCCTCAACCAAGTTCTAACTAACGCTCAAACACTACCAGTGTACTGCATTGAAGAATCATGAACTATAACCAACCCAAAGGTCTACAACCATACATGTAGCTATGGAGCTTACTGTCATATTGACAAACAACATCAGTGACCTTGCCTAAGGTTTCGTATTGAACAACAACTCATAACTTTCCATTCCATTGTCACCCATTGGCACACTGTTGAAATAAACGGCTTTCTGTCTCTATCTCACCCTGTCAACCAGATTATGTTTGAGACCTTCAATACTCCAGCAATGTACGTGGCCATCCAGGCTGTGCTGTCTCTGTATGCTTCAGGCCGGACCACGGGCGTGGTGATGGACTCCGGGGACGGGGTCAGCCACACAGTGCCCATCTACGAGGGCTACGCGCTCCCTCATGCTATCTTGCGCATGGACTTGGCCGGCCGTGACCTCACCGACTACCTGATGAAGATCCTGACGGAGCGCGGCTACAGCTTCACTACTACAGCTGAGCGCGAGATCGTGCGGGACATCAAGGAGAAGCTGTGCTACGTGGCCCTGGACTTTGAGCAAGAGATGGTAACCGCCGCTGCTTCATCCTCGCTGGAGAAGAGTTATGAGCTCCCTGATGGCCAGGTCATCACTATTGGCAACGAGAGGTTCCGATGTCCAGAGAGCCTCTTCCAGCCCTCTTTCCTGGGTGAGAAAGTGATGGGACGGATCACACATGCCATCCACCAAGGGCCCTATCCTGAAGCTGCAGGCATTACATGACATTTGCAGTTTAAAACTCTATGCTAGTGAGCAGAAACAGTTAGAAGGGTTGGAATTTACCACCATGTTAGCTTGATTACATGGCAAACAATAAACATGATTTTTACGTGCAAGTAAAATAATTAAACTATTAAATTATATTAAATGGGATATTTGCCAAACTTGTCGATTCTTACACTTTCAATGGAAATATATATACATATGAATTATGAATTAAAAAATTATTAATTCTCAAGACTGGCTGCCCAATATTGTACCTTATGCAGACTGGGCTGCATAATCATTTGAGAATGAATGGGAGAGGATAAACTGTAATCATGTGACAAAAGAAAGTGAGTTCAAAGTAAGCTATTTATTTGCAGCTTAGAGTCAATTCATGGTCTAAATAGAAATCAGTCTCTTTCATTTAAAAAATAAGGAAAATTCATTTTTGCATTACATGGACCCTTTAATACTGAGCTCTTAGGACGTTCCCTGACCTCCTCATTCATAGAAGCTGTCAATTGACTTTTTTGTAGGCATGTTCAGGAGTCCACGAGACCACCTACAATTCCATCATGAAATGTGATGTCGACATTCGCAAAGACCTGTATGCCAATACTGTGCTTTCTGGAGGAACTACTATGTATCCTGGCATCGCTGACCGAATGCAAAAAGAAATCTGCTGCCTCGCTCCACCTACCATGAAAATTAAGGTAGGTTCCTGATTCCCCTAACAGTGATACATTAATTGGACACAAGTATTGGGCTGACCATTACACCAACAGGGACTTTAAGGACGCTGCATTCAAAAACATAGACTTTAATATGGAGTTGGTCCGCCCTTCGCTACTATAATAGCTTCAACTCTTCTTGGAAGGCCGTAGGAGTTGAGGTCAGGACTGAGGTCATCTAACCATGTCTTCTTGGAGCTCGCTTTGTGCACTGGGACACAGTCATACTGGAATAGAAAAGGTTCATCCCCAAACTGTGTCCACAAAGTTGGAATCATGGCGTTTTCCAGAATGTCTTAGTATACTGAAGCATTAAAATTGCCCGTCATTGGACGAAAGAGGCCTAGGCCAAACCCTGAAAAACAAATGTGTCCCTATACTTTTGTCCATATAGTGTATATGGAAAGTAACATGTTCCTAGTGTGGTGTCTTGCTGTGGTATTACACTGACACCCAGTGTAAATCTGTGTATACATTAAACATATGGCACATGTCACACTCCTGTGTTTTGCAGGCTCTGTGTAGGAGTGTGAAACTGTACATGGTGAAAGTGATGTGAGCGACAGCAGATTGCTGAGAGCCATGCTGATTTGCGTTAGTGTCTAATTGGGTTAAAGATTAGAGGTGGTGCCACACTATCTCTCTCTCTCTCTCTCTCTCTCTCTCTCTCTCTCTCACACACACACGCACCGAAAAGCATAGATTTTTTTGTTCATGCTTAAAGGGAGATGCTGATTTCCTGTCACTCTGACAGGAAAACAGTCACTGTCACCCAGTTTTAAGGAGAACAGAATTCTTTACAATATTAGTAATAAAAACCAGGGCTTTTATATACATTGTTGATAATGCTTAAATAGAAAACATTCATTTTTTGAGGGTATGTGTTAGCGTTTGTTTTTCGGTCTTGTTTCTGTTGTGTGTTTATTGGGACATTTATTTTGAAGTTTTGTCAGTTTAGTGCTTGTGTCACTTGTCTTGGTTTGATTCTGGTTTGTTTTCATTATGTCACGTGTTCTTGTGTTTCACCTGTTTGTGTTTGCCCACTGATTTTTGTGTGTATTTAAGTCCTGTTTGTCTTGGTTTGCGTGATCTGTCCATCGTCCACTTTAGAGCACCTCGTTAAGCCCTAGTCGGCGCATGTTTTGTTCTTGTGTCTAGTTCTCGTTCATGTTCCTGGTGGCCCTCGTGCCCTTTTCAGTTATTCCTGTTTTATCATTTTGTAAATAAAAGTATCAGCATGGATCTCTGGTTTCTGAAGTGCCCCCCGGTGACAGTATGTTCTTTTGTGCAATTGTATAGCTTTCACGTTTATGGGAAACTTGAAAGCGGTAAATAAATAAATGAAAAAAAAACAAATGTAAGATGTGTTCAGAATCATTGTGGAGTGGTTGATCTTGAGGACGCTGTGTAACATTTAGAAGGAAGTTTTAATACATTTAACATCTAGAATGTGTACGTGAGAATTGATCATTAAATATGCAGATAGATAAAAACTTGAGTTTCAGCTGGTAGCGTAGTGGTTAGGGCGTTCACCCTGCGATTAGGAAGTCATGGGTTCACTTCCTAAGACTGCTAAGCACCTCTGAGGTATCCTGAGTAAGGTACCATTCCCACACACTGCTCCCCGGGCGCTGTGTTCCTGGCTGTCCGCTGCTGCACTTGGTGAATGGGTTAAATACAGAGGAAGAATTTCGTACTGTTCAGACTGTGTGCTGTGGAGTGTTCACGTATGACAGAATGGCCACTTTCATATAATTTAAAGGAACTAAAGATGCATTAATACATCTCAGTGTCTAATTATATAAGATATAAGAACTTAAGCTATCATTACATATAAAATAACAAATGATTCAGTTTTAATGAAATGATAGCTGTGAAATTATTTCTGAATTCTGGTTCTGATCTTGTGTTTTTGACTGTACAGATCATCGCGCCTCCTGAGCGGAAGTACTCAGTGTGGATCGGTGGCTCTATCCTGGCCTCACTCTCCACTTTCCAGCAGATGTGGATTTGCAAGTCTGAATATGACGAGTCCGGACCGGCTATTGTCCACCGCAAATGCTTCTGAAACACTGCTGTGCGTCAACAGCCTGCACAAAACTGACCGAAGTGTGTATTCTCAGATCAGTCACCATGCTGTCACATGAGAGAGGACTTGACTGTAGACAAAGGACTTGATACCACATGGCCATCACAGTGATCCAGTTGTGTACTTGACCTCCTTTTGTTCACCTAACCTCTCAGGTTGTCCTCAGTCAGCCGGTAGTAAAGCACAAAGCTTGTCTTGTTCTTTTGTATTTTTGGCCTTTTTTTGTTTTTTGGTACAAATGTACATCTTCTAATCAATCCCAATGGCTGCTAAGAGCCACTTGAATAAACAATCAGAATTTAAAATGTCTTTTTTTTGTTGTATATAATAATCACCCAAATAGAGAGAGAAGGTTGTATGTTTAAGTGGATGTAATCTTGCAGTCGGCTAAAAGCTTCTGTTATTGGAGTAGCAAAACCTAGCCTCCCACTCACAGCCATTTGGATGGCCTGCCAGTTTCAGGGCTTTGTGAGTGAAATCAGAATCTCAAGAGCCCGTCAATCAACCTGGTGCAATCAGGCTAAGTACTGTACTTAACAGTATATCAGCAGAGAAGTTGTGCCAGACTAATCTAACAATTGTATAAGTCTAGAGGCCCTGGGTGTGCCTGTCTTGTGTAACACATGCATGCAAAGCAAATGCAAACTAAGCGACAGGCTATTTAGGTTTAGCCTGTACAAGCATGAGCAGACCATTAGATGAGCAAACCCTCAGAGCAGACCATTTAGATGCTAAAAGAAGCCTCTAAAATAGGCTCTAGCTAGCTACTGTTAATGTGAAAGTGCATGCCTCTACAATCAGAAAGAGATTGTAGACTGCAGTCATACAGAGAAACTGCACAGGTTTAACTTGAAGGAAGGAGTGAAAGGAAGAAATTTTTCTCTCTAAAAGAAACATGAAAGCCACACTGAAGTTTGCCAGAGAGAAGGTAGTCAAAGACAAGGACTTCTGGAATAATGATCTTTGAACTGATGAGTCTAAAATTTCATTATTTGGGCACCAGAAAAGAGGACATGTTTGGCGTATACCAAGTGCAGCATTCCAGAAAATCCCTAATTCAGCTCACTATCAGTGAATTCACCATGAATACTACGATTTATCAGAAGGTGCTCGAGGAACATGTATGACCATCTGTAAGAAGATTAAAGCTGAAGTGGAACTGGATCCTGCAACATGACAATGACCCAAAACATACCAGTAAATCCACTAAGGACTGGTTGAAAACTAAGAAACGGAGAGTCCTGTACATACAAGAAATCCCTCAAACAACTCACAATAATTCTGCATTAAGGAGTGGGGCAACCCTTCCTCAGAAAATGTGTCAGAGACTGGTAGATGCCTACAAGAAGCATCTCACTGCAGTTGTTTTAGCCAAATGGGGTAACACTAGCTAGTAGTGGGTAGGGTGGCTCAACTTTTCCCTCAGTTAGAATATTCATTTCAAGTAAAAAAGGTCATTTTTGTTGTTTACCTGCAATTAAATTATTTTCTTTTCAAAAGATAAAAACAAGATTGGATATTGATTATGTGAACATTTCTTAATAAAGAACTGAAGGTTTAATGGAGTGTCCTAATTATGTCACAAAAGTACGAGGACACTCCTCCTATTGAGTTGGGCTGTTCATATCACATCCATTGCTAACAGGTGTATAAAATCATAACCATAAAGTATCTACATACTAACACAGGCAGTAGAATGGGTAGTAATGAAGAGCTCAGTGACTTTATGGCAACAACAAAGGATGACACCTTAGCTTTCTGCCCTGTTATATCTGCCCCAGCCAACTGTGAGTGCAACTAGAACCATATGGGAGCAACACAAGCTCAGCCATGGAGCTGTGGAAGGACTGCGATTCACACTTCTCACAGTGTGATGCATTTGGCAGATTTCAGGAACACACTTTCTATCAGAATGCATAGTGCCAGTAAAGTTTAGTGGAGGAAGTATAATGGACAGGGGCATGTTTTAGGGTTTGGGCTTCATCATTCAGTTCCAGTACTACATGAGTACTACAGTATGCAAAGAATTTTTACACAGTTACATATCTGCCTTATGGCAACAGTTTGGGGAACAATTTGGCCCCTTGTTAACAAAGCAAGACCCATAAAGACAGTGGCCTGCACAGAACTTTGACCTTAAACTATTTAAACACATCGGAACCTAGATTGGAAGCCTGGCCATGGTTTTGTAATGGGATGTCCAATAAGCTGATCCAGGTGTGATGGTCAGGTGTCCACATACTTTTGGCCACATACTCATCTCTGCCATTAAACCTAGGTGCAATGTATATATTAATATTTGACCAGCAATCCAGAATAAGAGTCTGCCTTTACAGTGCACCGCCTGGTGTTTACAATGCATTGCCTGGTTTTGCACAGTTTTACACAAATATTTAATTAGAAGCATCAACAATTTGTTTTCTAATTGTGGGCTTTTAGGTTAATTAAAATATAATTAGCAGGAGATCAGTCAATTACTGAAATAATCAATTGCTGAAGCCCTAATTTCCTTATTATCTTAATTCACCCTTTTCACCTGCCTGCAATTTCACAATAAAATGTTCAGGAGAGATAAGAGCTTGCAGAGATTTTGTTTGTCTTCATTAAAGCCATGGGTGCTAAATACACATTGTGCACAGGAAATGAGTGTGTAGTGTTACGTGCACTCAACAATCTTAGCTAACCCAGTTTTACAAGGTAGACATAACAGGGCATCAAGAACCAGCACACTTGTAGTTATTTAAATGTTATTTTTGCTAATGGTCCAGTGGGCTTTTTGTATAATGTATATTGTGCCAGCTTGCGTCATTGGTTGATCATCAGTTTTGTACAAACTGGGGTACAATTGCTTTCACTTGAGTATTCGTATTAGAACAACTGAAGTTCTCGTCTAAATATAATCATTACAAAGAGGAGTCTATTAAAATAACACTGACATTATTAGTCCCACAAGTGGGAAATGTGCTTGGTCACAGCAGAAGGTGGACAGTACAAAGTTAAGAGCAGCAAAATTAAGAAAAGCAATGGAATATAATAAGATAAAATAGAATAAAATACTCTGTCACAGTAAAGTATAAAATAAAATGTTGAAATATACAGTCTAAAAATGTACAGTATGGAATCTAGGAATATAAGTATTAGGGGTGTAACGGTACACAGATGTCACAGTTCGGTACGTACCTCGGTTTTGGGGTCATGGTTCGATATGGTTCACGATACAGCAAAGTTAAGCAACAAAAAGTTCTAAAGAATGAGGCTTGGTTTGTTTTCGTTTATTTTAAATAAACAGCAGTGTATTAACAGGTAAAGTACGCCAGTAGATGGAACTACGACCCAGGTTTATGATTTACTTGCACTTTTTGGTCCCTCTGTGATTCCGTATTACTTCAATCACGTCTTCTCAGTCGTACTGTGTATTCTCCGAAAGACATCATGTACCAAGCCATGACCGAATACTTGTACCGTTACAGCCCTAATAAGTATGCATGGCTGTATTGTAAAAACTATACATAAATGTATGTAAACTGTAAGTAGGCTAAATTGCACATTAAGAAGTAAGACTAGATGTAAGCTTGGGTAAGTTGTATGCATGTACACAGTAAGTATATGTATAAGTGAAAATGAGAACACTATAGATACGCACACAAGTACACAATGGAATGACAGGCCTTGACAATAGCATAGCATTAGAAATGCACCAAAAAATTGCACATTTTAAATTGCACATTTTAGCCAGCAGTAATAGCTTCACCCAAATATTGCACATGTAACAGAAAAAATGCACTTAGAGAACAGAGTAGAACAGAGCTGGATCTCCGGATCAGCCTGTTCAATCTCAGCTGCTTTTATCTCATAAGTGAAAGCAGCCTGGTTAGATTTTCAGAATTTACCAGCTAAGATAAACTATATGGACAAGAGTTTTGGGACAACAGCTGTTTTCAGGGTTTAGGCTTGTTTCAACATAGGCCTACCAAGGTGCACTGCCCCAGTGCACAAAGCAAGTCCCACATAGCAGCTATTACAGCTTCTACTCTCCTTGTAAGGTTTTCCACAAGAGTTTCTGTGGGAGTTTGTGCCCATTCATTCTGTAGAGTATTTATGAGTTCAGGCACTGATGGTGGATGAGAAGGCCTGGCTCGCAATCTCCATTCTAGTTCATCCCAAAGGTGTTGGATGGGGTTGAGGTCAGGACCAATCAATATCTTCCACACCAAACTCATCCAACTAGGACCTTCAAGATTCTTTATTTGTCACATACACAGCTATACAAGTACAATGTGCAGTGAAATGTACCCCAAATCACACCAAAGGCTGTGCACATTTCCAAAAGAGATAACCTAGGATTACTTAAAGAGATATAGGAAAAGAAAAGACAATATAATAACAAATAAACAAAAAATAAAATATGAAACAATATTCTGTGAATTAAAGAAAAATATATGTAGATAGAAACAAAAAACTGTGCATGGGTGAGGTAGATTGGTGCTTTGTGCACTGTGTCATGCTGGAATTGAAAAGGTTCTTCCACCAAACCGTGTCCACAAAGTTGGAAGCATAGCGTTTTCTAAAATGTCTTGGTATGCTGAAGCATTAAAATGTCCAAGCCCAAACCCTGAAAAATACTTTGTCCCAATACTTTGGTCCATGTAGTTTATGTTGGCTGGTTTAACACCAAATGCGTTGTAAATCCAAACAGTTGTTTATCATCACAGACTTGCTGCTTGGTAACGATTCTGAATAAGAAGGAACAAAAAATACCAAGCTGGGCCTTTAAAATGAAGACTATTCTGTCAGAAGATACAAAGTCACTCTTTTGCTGGTATAGGCTTTCTGGCAACCTGAGAAATCCCCAGGTTTGTTTAGGTCCCTGTAGCACAAAACACTTTTCTTCAGGTCTAATGGGATGCTAGATTTTTTTGTTTGTTTGTTTTTAACTAAACTCCAGTGGTTAGACAAGCAAGAAATTGAAGCATGCACTAACACTAAGTCAGATTATGGCATAACAAAACCCTTCTCTGGTGAAAAAGAGAGTGCACCATTAGTGACCAGAAGATGGAGCTATTTAGCTGTATGGAAAAAGATCTCTCGTAGACAAGGTGGCAGTAGAGTTTGCAGATTTCAACACAAAAGACTTCAGCCTTAATTAAGAGGAAGTGTGTTTATCAGGATATTATTATTATTAAGTGTCTTTCAGTTGGTTCCAGCTTCTGGCAACCACATGATGTTGTTTCTCCAGTCTTCTGTCTTCAGTTTGGGTCTTCAGGCTTCTTAATGACTTGTTCATGATATCTTTGATTGACTTAATCAATCTTCTTGCTGGCCGTCCTCTTCCTCTCCTGCCCTGATCTGTTCCAGGCAAAATTGCCTTTTTCACTGGATCCGTTCTCATAATTTGGTTTTCTGGAATTCAAATAAGAGGTGAGGTTTGATTTGGTTAAGGATCCATTGGGTTGTTTTTGTTTGTTGCTGCCAAAAGTACTATTAAAAGTCTTCACTAGCACCAAAGTTCAAACGGAGCAATATTTTTCATGGCCTCTCTTCCTGTTTCCAACTTTCACATCCAGCCTGGATAAATCTTTCGACTGAAAGTCGATACATCATTACACTGAAAGGTGTTTTTTATCTTTCTTCCTCATTCTGCTGAGTGCCAAACTTTGTTTTTGACTGATGGATCTTTTGTTTTTAGCAATTAATCCAAAAGGACAAAACCTGTCCACCACTTTTACAGATTCCACATCAATAATAAAGTTAGCAGACTTTCTTGTCCAAACGTATGTTTCTAGCTTTATTTTATTTGACACATACACAATCATACATAGAAGGACATGCAGTAAAATGTCATTTAAAAGCCATTTTAATTT
>JBBPDC010000028.1:1097440-1107440 GCA_037974485.1 Hemigrammopetersius urotaenia
CATGGTTGGATGAGTTCAGTGTGGAAGAACTTGACTGGCCGCACAGAGCCCTGACCTCAACCCCATCCAACACCTTTAGGATGAACTGGAATAGTGATTGTGACCCAGCCTTCTCATCCACCATCAGTGCCTGAATTCATAAATACTCCACGGAATGAATGGGGACAAATTCCCACAGAATTCCCATAGAACTCCAAAATCTCGTGGAAAGCCTTCCAAGAAGAGTGGAAGCTGTTAAAGCTGCAAAGGGGGCACCAACTCCATATAAAAGACTATGTGTTTGAATGCGAAGTCCCTGATGGTCAGACGTCCTAAAACCTTTTACCATATAGTGTGTTTTAGATGTGCTGGCAGCCGCAATAGAGCAGAAATGAGAGCTAACTCAAAATGCATATTTGAAAACAACTACAATTTCAGTGGGGTGTGTGATACAAAATTATTGTTCTGCATTATTAGAACTGCATTATGCATTGCAGTGTAATAAACACTGGTGAATGACAAATTACAATAAACATTATTTTTAAGCAAAATAATTGACTGTTGTTGGATTTAATTTAACACTCTGGGACCAAGCTAAATGGAAACTAATCATGGATTTCGTAGGAGCACTATTTTAGTGTCCTCTGATGGGCTTCTAACATTGTCAACAGGTTTTATTCATCTGATTGATTATTCTGCATCCTGTCTTACAATTATCCTTGCTTTGTTACTTCATTTATTAGTATTACTATTTCTTATAGTTGTTTTATTTTTTTGCTGCCTTCTCAAAATTTTGTCCTTTTGTTCTTGAAGAGATTTGCCACTGTTGCACTTTGCTATGGAAGTGGCTCCCAACCTTGATCCTGGAGGACCACTGCTCTGCATATTTTAGTGCTTTCCCTGCTTTAACACACATGATCCTACTAATCAGGTCGTTATCAACCTCTCACTGAGCTCAAGTGGAAACATTGCTCTACGGAATGAATGGGCACAAATTCCCACAGAAACACTCCACAATCTTGTGGAAAGCTGAAGAGTGAAAGTCGTTAGAACTGCAAAGGGAGGAAAGTCTATATATTTGAATGTAGTATCATTAAAGCCCCTGTTGGTGTAATGGTCAGGCGTCCCAATGCTTTTATCCTAATAGTGTATCCGCCCTGCAATGAACTGTAGTGACCTGCCCAGGGAGTTTTTATGCTTTCTGTCTGATGTGTATAGTGTATGTGTATATGTGTACTCTTATAGTCACACGTGAGCACACCGCACAACAATGTGAAATTCTTTCTCTGCATTTAACCCATTCACCAAGTGAAGCAGTGGGCTGCCGCCAACAAGGGGCATCCAGAGAACAGTGTGTGGAGACGGTACCTCAGTAACACACAACCTTCTGATTGCAGGGCCATTGCCTTAACCACTAGGCCATCCAGCATGGAGTTATGCTGGGATATGTTCCATCATTACTCGCTGGTCTAGATAAAAGTCCAGATAAAAGGCTATGATATATAGCCTTTTATCTGATATATAGCCTTTTATCTATGATATAAAGAATAAATGATTCTTTATTGCGAGACAACATGTCGGTGGTGTCTGTTTTTCCAATAGATACACATACAATGCACAGTATAAAATACAGCATACAGCATAACATTTTTGTAATTGTCCAGGCTGACTCTGATTCCTTGGGCAACTCTGAAAAACTTTTATCATAATCAGAGATGGGGACTCGAGTCTGAGACTCGGACTCGAGTCGCACTTAAGTCGCACAAAAAGACTTGTGACCTGATTTCAGACTTGCCCTCAATGACTTGAGACTTGACTCGGACTCCGGTGCTTTGACTCGTGAGTCATAACTCGTAAACAATGTTCATTTCATGGAATTATTTATTTATATCTCGCACTCTTTCCGTTCACCTCGCCCCGGTGTCCCATTAGACACCTCAGAGTCTGAACATTAACAGCTCAATATTTACAGCTCAAAAGTCCCACAGTTAGAGTCGTCATTTATAAACGTTGCCACTCTAACACTTGAGACTTGACTTGGACTTGGTAAAAATGACTTGTGAACATCTCTGATCACAATACGAAAGAAGCTATTGTTGCAATGGATTGTTTTTATTTTAAAGAATCTATAGTGCTCTCCAGAAGGACGTCATTGAAAAGATGATAAGCATGGGGAGAGAATTCAACTATACACTGGGTTGGACGTCAAGAACACACTAAAGAACACCATGATTAGGACCCATTTACAGTTGCACTTTAGTCTTGAGAAAACAGAAAGCAGCTGGAAAGCAGAACTGAAGAAAGGCAAAACCATTTAGCAAGCTTTCACTGAACTCTTGTCCCAGGCCAACAGCCCGAGCTGCACTGGGACAAATATATTCTCTCAAAACTTCTCAGCCTCTTTCTAACCCTATAAATCCACCACTCCGCCTGGCACGTGTACGTCTCAACCTGTGTGTGTGTGTGTGTGTGTGTGTGTGTGTGTGTGTGTGTGTGTGTGTGTGTGTGTGTGTATGCAAGCGGATGTGTGTGAGTGACTGTATCTCCCTCTCAGCGTTCACTGTTTAATATACGACGCTGCTATCTCGGCCTAAGCCCGTGACGTGGTTTACTGCATTCCCACACGCAGCGCCAGTAAAAAAGCAACTGATTTACACACAGGAGTGTAAATACTCATCGGGTCAGTCACAATGTATCGTGCTCCTTCTCAGTGCCTCAGGCTGGGCACAGGCGTCTGGATGCTGGCAAACGTTCGGTTTTTCCTCAAACAGCTGCTGGCAGGAGCCTCATGATAGCGACGTGTGTGTCAGACAGACACAGTATATGGAGACACACAACGAATACCAATAAAAAAGTATGCACCCAATCTGTAGCCTGTGGTCAGGTGCCTGTGTTGCTATGCAGAAGTCTGCATCTGTGAAAGTGATACGAAAAGCTATTTATCTGGACAGTAATCAGTACGGAGCTAAACTTACTAACATGTAAATCAAAATAAGCTAATAAGCAGAACACCGTCACTGTCAGTCAGTGCAATCATTTTGAACCTCTATGTAAGTCCAGTCACCATCCAGTTTATATTTCAGCTAATTACTCCTTCAGTAAGTTTACTCAAGTGCTGCTTAATCTTGGGTTTATATATATATATATATATATATATATATATTTGATGGGATTGCAATCTTTTCTCAGTCATTTCTCAGTCATTCCAAAGATTTGTAAAGTTCCAAAAGCAGTGTGCCTGATTTAATCTAGTGAAGTACTGACTGATCCAAGCCAGGTATTTGATTGTAACTACTAGTAACACTGGGCTTCCTCAAGGAAAGATCTGCAATTACACAAGATCGCAGTTAACTGTATTTTTTTCATTAATATTTATTCTAATTTTATTTCAAATTTAACTTTTTTGAATAACTGCTCAATTTTCACAGGTTCACAAGATTTTACACAGAACTACATATATGTATACATGCATCTCAATTCAAATTAAATGCTCATTTGTTTGAAAAACTCTTTGTTAAAGGAAAGACTATGCATATTCAGTGAATGTCTCACCAATTTAAATGTTATCTAGTTTTTGACATCTAACCTGCACTGTGTAGTTTAGAGGTGCATGTGAAGAATGTTTACACTGTAGACACGTCTTTCTGAATGTATCCTCTCCAGCGCCCCCTCTCTGACACTAGTTAGCTAAGGCGCTTGGCAGGTTCTTCTTTTGGCAGCTGGGCAGAAGGATTTGGCATTCGTCTGAGGCAGAACTATGTGATCACTATGCCAGCATAATTCTAATTTATGTACTATTGGGATCCATCATTTTAGCAATAAAAGACAGTTAGCAGATCATTCAGACTGCTTTTGATTGCATGTAAGTAAGCCTTCCATTCAGGAACACTCCAGCTAGCCTCTAGTATGGGATAAGAAGGCTTGAAGGTGACTAGTAGGCCTGGGTTTCGATCGAAGACACGATAACTGGTTATTCTTTAACTTCCATGAATGCTGGGTTGAGTAGAAGAGGGTGAATTCAGGCAAAGGAGGGGAGCCTAAAGTTTGGGATTGTGTACTTCGTGGCTTTTGTCAGATAATGACTATAAAGCTTGAGTAGACATTGCTTGTCCATTTGGAGCGACAATGAATTTGAAAAGAATAATAACAAATAAAAACATTTTTACTTCTCTGAAAGAGATTAATCATAAGAAAGCACTGAAATTCCTTGTACAGTTAAAGCAAACTCCTAACAATGTATGTCAAAGGAAATTCTTGAAAGTGGTTTATAATGTGAAACTTATCAAATGCTGTTGACTGGTGTATCACTGTCATCCTGACTTGTGATGTCTGGGATCTAGGATCCATTGAGCTAGAGGAGCTTTTTCTTGATGACAGATAGCTTGATTTTTTATTTTTAGCTAATAATACAATTCCTTTCCACCCACTGGCACAAAAATCACAGCATTTTGACTGAAGATTACAAAAAATATACCTAATATGATAAATAATGTTTAAACAAAGACATGAACTGAGAAGGTCAGGGCCAATATTGATTTCAATTGATGTTTAGCTGTATGCAATATTTGGTGCAAAAAAAAGCTGTAGATAAGAAGCCATTTAAATGAAAGCAACCTGAACAGTGCTGGTAATGGTTTTGATGGACTAATCTGATGTTTCCCAAAAAAGCGCCCCACTCTTCCTGAAGTGGTGCTAGCACTCATTTCACTATTCAGTACTTCAGTCCCTGGTTGACAAAACAGCACAAAACCAGTTTTAAAGTGCAACAAATAAATATAATAAGCTGTAAGAACCTTTCAGTGGATGGTTCTTGAAAGTTCTACATTACAAGTTTTTAAAGTCCCCTGAAATTTTCTGTAACCACTTAATCCTTAGTAGGGTCACAGGTTTTATGCGATATTGTTTCATTAGACTGATTAGAATCGAAGTTTAGATGAGAAAATAGAAACAATAATTAAATCATGCTTCTTGGATTCATGTTGGTTATGTGTTGCTCATTTCTTATTTAAAAAAATGTTTTTCTTGACATAAAAGTGACACAAGGCATGGGTGAAATACATCACAAATGATTTCAATAACCAGAATACATGAAAAACTTGCAGGAGGTTTTCAATTGAGTTTGGTGCATGATAAGTTTGGTGAGTGATCACACAGATGACGTTGGCCTTTTTTGTCTTAACCTGTTCATTTTTGTCTTGAGACTTAGGGCACATCTGTGTGCACTAAGAGTGGCGATTGTAAAAGGGTGGCGGTGTAAAAAGATCAAAGGTTAATGAGGTCATACTTAATCCCTGGTTTAGTTGTTTGACTCAGGCCATTCCTGTTGTTTGTGCAGCTGTGAGGAACACAAGGAAGAGACAAAGACAGAGAAGAGAGGGGAAGAGAGAGAGAGAGAGAGAGAGGGGAAGGCAGAGAGACAGAGAGAGAAAGATAGAGAGAGAAACAGACAGAAAGAGAGAGAGAAAAAGAGGCAGACAGAAAGAGAGAGAGGCAGAGAGAGGCAGACAGAAAGAGAGAGAAAGAGAGAGAAAGAGAGGGAGAATGTGAGACAGTGAGAGAGAGAGGGGGAGAGAGAGAGAGGAAGACAGAGGCAGAGAGAAAGAGAGAGAAAGAAAGAGAGAGAGGCAGGCAGAGAGAGAGAGAAAACGAGAGAGAGGGAGTGTGAGAGAAAAGAAGGGAGAAAGAGAGAGAGAGTGAGAAAGAGAGAAAGAGAAAGAGGAAGGGGTGTAAAGCATTTTTTTAGGTGCAAACAGAATTGTGACCCTTGACCAGAGCCCCCTCAGAGAGGCTAACATGGTCAGCATAGTGTGAACTCCGAATTACAGTGGCTGATCGGTCAGTGTTGAAGTGTTAAGCCTTTTGGGTGCAATGACCTCTGAGGCAGCACTATGAATGTCACGCACACATATGCGCATACACACACACACACACACACACTTTTACAAAGTCTCAGTTGGACCTTTTGTTCACCTTAGCTCACCTTACCAACTGCTTTGCGCATGAGGGTTTGTTCAGATAACCCAGCTTTTCAGCTACGCACGTTTCTATTGTTATTGTAAAAACACACATTTGCACATTTCTCCCTCACCCCAAACAGTTTAAATCAGCAAGAACATGGTAAGTGTGATAAGTACACTACTGTAGTATTTACTTGGAACAGCAAGGCTTATGTAATTAGCATACCACAGCAGTTAGCATTTTGCAAATGATCACACACTGGCCTCAAATCGCACTTAAGTGTTAAGTAACCACAAGTAGACTTGCTTATGTGGTTTTGGGCAATGTTTGACATTGTCTATAAAAAATGAACAAATGTGCAGAATTCAAGCCTCAATAGAGCTGCCACTGCTGTCTTTAGCTTTGTGATGTGTTTGTCCATTTTGATAGTTTACAGTATGGCACACATAAGTTTATTTGAGGTTACTTAGCAATTTGACATGGTTTGAGGCAAGCATGCCATGATTTAACACAATGGTAATTAGGGCCATATAAGCTTCCAGTACTTGCTAACTACATTAGCCTCCAAGTGAAAATCTGGAAAAGTCACCAGTGATGTTATGACTTCACAGTATTTGGGGTAAAATTGGGCAGATTTACACAAACAAGTGTCCTCAGTATCGAAGTGAGAGGTAGTTGAAGTGAGTGGTCAGCTGGGGGTAGTGTAGGGCTTGTGGCCTGGATGTGAAAGAGGATAAAAAGCCTGGAAGTGGTGGGGAGTAATCTGAGAAAGCATAATGGCCTCTCTCATCGCTCTAAAATTGCTCTAAGACAGGGTGCAGGTGGTGGGAGCTGGAGCTCAATCTAAAGTAAGTGTGTGTGTGTGTGTGTGTGTGTGTGTGTGTGTGTTTCCCCCAAAGAGGGACAGCAGATCACATTACATTATCCTCTGAACTTCAAACGGTTAAAATCGTTAAGACCATCAGAGCCACACACTAAATCAGAGGGGGCTCTCCACAGCTGTACTGCTCATCAATAATAACCCGCTCCAACATACGTGTAGGGGTGTGTGTGTGTGTGTGTGTGTGTCCTGAAGCTCCTACTAGTGTACAGTGCACTGGTGACACGCAACTCAAGCAGGAAAGATAATATTACCCAGATAATATAAATGTTAGCCCTTCAGCACCCTTTAACCCTTTCTCACTAATACCTTCTGTCAAAAGAGTGAATTCTACACAACAGTTATAATGTGTGTGTTCAGAAGCAGCAGGCGAGCTACTTTATCACAGTTTAAATATGAGGAAAGCTAACTGTTATGCTTGTAGTTTTATTTTGTGAAAATTAAAGTTATGCTTTGCATGTAGAATGTCCAATGAATGTGAACGCAGTTCATTATATGGTCGTGTAATGGATTTATATGGTGATGCATGAATAATTCTATAATGTTAGTTGAATCTGGAGCAAAATGGCAATAATGAGTCCAGACTTTTGAGGGTTAATAGAGTTTTAACAATGCATTTAGGCTTGGAAGCGTGATACTAATAAAAAAGACAGTAATTAAGTAATGATTTGTTCAACATTGTGTTCTACAAACTCACAAATTAGGGCAGAACACAATGGACACATTTGTAACATGTGTTATGTGCATTCTAACACTGCTCAATTTCTGTCAGCGCCACAGCCACATTTTGCTATTAGCATGTTGCATCAGATCCAGAACTGATGCTTGAAATTTACTGAAAGGTGATCAGTATCATTGTAACATTGTTGAAAGCGAATCGTCAGCTGTGTCCACTCACATGTTGCTCAAAAAGAGTTTGTTAAAGAGTTAGCTGATAGCAAATGCAATGCATTAAGTTATGTCAAATCGGTACAAGCAGACTGTGAAATTAACATGATCTCGAGAGCGTCCTAGCCACAATGAAGTACAGAGTTCCGAAAGCAAGTTACTTCTCAAACAACTCATCATCATCGAAATAATATTAATGACATCTTGTATCTGAATCCTTTTTCCTGATCAAATTTGTTTTTTGAAACCTATCTTTGTTTACTGTAATGATTGTTTTTTGTGTATAAATGTATAGGAAGCTTATTCAAAAATAAAAACAGAAGTGTCTGAATATTATCTTTGAAATTAGACCTTTAGTCTGACATTGTAGGGTAACCCTTATTAAAATGCTGAAGCTGTAAAGTTAAGAAAGTTGCACATCCCAGATATCTACAGTGTGGAATAATCAACTATAGACCAAACTGCTGAAAAAAGGTGTTTGAATATGCAGGAATTAAACATGGATTTGATTTGTATATGAATAAAATCTCTCACACTAACGGAAATCTTGCCCAAGATACTGTTATCAACAATAAATTTCCACCGGTTTCTGAAATGAAAACAGGGATAGAGTGTCTGGATTTTTTGCCTGAGTAATGAGTGGACTATCAGCAAGGGTAACGTTATATTTCACTAATGTAAACCCTTGTCCTTCCTCTGTGTATCCTTCTAGATAAAGTATGCACAGGAGCAGTGGATGAATATGAATGAACGCATGACTGTCCTGTTTTGGGATTTATAAGCAATAAGATGTCGGTGGGATACAGTGGGAATATGAATGTGAGTGGATGACGGAGGAGTGGTTTGGATGCGTTTTCCGGACTTTGGCAGGCTGCGCTGTGGGTTTGGCACGGCACAAGCCTCTTTCACGATCCCATGCTGAGCGGCACTTTTATGGACACACTCCTCTCTCTCCCTCTCACACCTCGCAGTCGAACACACTGTGGAGACGGATTTTCAGTCCTGTGACTTGGACCCTTACAATGACTTGACAAACTCCGTGTGACTATTGTTCCGATTCAGACATAAAAATCCTGCAAATTGTAGCTCTGCCTGTCAATGGGCCTACATGCTCTCCTAAAGAAGCAAGAGAATGTTTTTGAGACACTTCACACTAATTTAAACAAGTAATGGGCTATTTACTGGGCTTCCCGGAACACCAAGTTTAAGAGAAACCATTATAATAGGTTAAGGCATTTTTTATGTCTTTGGTTAGCATATATAAACCAACTTTCTTGCCCAAGCTTGAATAAAATCTAGAGGTGGGAACAAGTCACTGGATTGCAAGCAGCAATTAGAGTCCCAAGTCGATAGTCTTACAAGTCTGAAGACACAAGTGGAGTCTCAAGGTCATGATTTACCCGCTCACACGTGGACTGTTTGACTGCATGACTTGAGGCTGAATGTAATGAGAGCCTATTTGAAACAAATGGAAAATTAAAAGAACAAATGAAATCGCGTGGCCTTTCTGACCCACCTTGTTTAGCCCTCATAAATTTACAATTGGCTGAACTCACTCTGCCCTTTCCAGCAAGTCTCAAAGCAGGAGGGCTACCTCACACAATTATGTTCCTGTAAGAAGACTTATCTTTAGCAAACTGAACATTTGTAAACATTGGTAAAATGTACCTACGTTGGCTACCCACATTTAAATTCAAGTCACTAACCCTTGCCTACAGAGTTACATCTGGGTCTGCATGCAGCTGTCTTAATCTTATAATTCGGCCTTATGTCCTTTACTCCCTCCCTCTACTCCTCCAAGGAATATTGTCTGCCACTGCCATCCCTACACACAAGGCAAACCCAGACCAGACTATTCTCTTTTGTGGTTCTTTGATTGAATAAGCTACCAAAGGGAACCAGAGCAGGAGAATCCTTCTCTATTTATTAGTGCATTCATCATTAAATACACTGTACGGACAAAAGTATTGGGGCCCCTGAGCGTTCCACCAACAGGGACTTTAATGACACTGTATTCCAATACTGAGACTTTAATATGGATATGGATCCCCTTGGCAGCTGTAAGAGCTTCCCTTCTTCTTTTAAGGCTTTACACAAGATTTTGGAGTTTCTCTGGGAATTTGTGTCCATTCATTCTCTAGAGCATTTGTGCAGACCAGTCAAGTTCTTCCCCACTGAACTTATCTAACCATGTCTTTATGGAGCTTGCTTTGTGCACTGGGGCTGGAATAGAAAAAGTTCATCCCCAAACTGTGTCCACAAAGTTGGAGGCATGCTGTTGTCCAAAATTCATTG